>JARSSU010008949.1:0-79849 GCA_029619165.1 Eurosta solidaginis | reverse complement strand
GCGACACCTAATTTATTACAAAATAATAAATCTAATGTGTTTTGACTTATGTACGTCCGCCAAATAAATATGTTCATTGTCGTTTGAATGCGAAAAGATTGTTGCGCATGCGCAAAAACAAAAAATAGTTATGTCATAAAATTTATGGGTTACACAATGACACGAAGACCATGAAGGTAATGAAATTTTCTCAGTTTACACATATGTAAGTACGTTTGTGGTCGAATAAATTTGTCCCGTCATGGGCGCTGATTCGGGTAGTAATGCCAATGATTTTTTATAATCATTAACATGGCCTAATTTATCGATATTATTTTGATTTTCATATAGATCCACGTAATCACGGTGTATCGTGCACTATAAAAATTGAACCATCCTAATGGGCACTTATGGAAAGAGAGACACGAGGGACGGGAATGGTGAGGAGAAGTGATAAAGTTGTTGAAAAGGAAGAAAAGAGATCGAGAGAAGTGGACTGGAAGCAGACAGCAGGATGCGGAAATATAGGAAGGAAAGAGTAAATGGAATAGTATAAGTGAAAAGAAATTTCGAGAGTGAAAAAGGAGTGGACGAGAAAAAGGTTAAAAAATTACGGGGTTATTTCCCTGTAGGGTGAAAAAGACAGTTTAAATTAAGAAGAAAAAGAATAGGGATGATTATAGAAAGGATGGAGAAGTGAGAGAGAAATGGAAAGGACAGCTAAAAGGAAAAGATGAAAAAGGAAAGCATAGAAATAGGGGGTTGGAGAAATAAATATACATATATGTAAAGTGAGGAGGAGAGAACAATGGAGGGGACGAGCGAGAGGGATAACGGAGTATTCTATTCTGTTTTGCGTTCTACGGCGCATTCTGTTCATTTCCAATTGGTAGGTTTAGGTTGGTTGGTCACTCTACTAACTTGGTGGAAACAGGTCACTTGAACACTTTTACGCTCCGTTGATGCAAACTCAACTCAAATATAAAGTGCACCATCCTGGGAGAGAGCCCCTAATTGCATAATAATGTGTCAGTTTTATTTATTGAAAGCGTATGTGCGCTACGTAAGAGTAACAGAAATTGTAAAGCTGCAATGAAATGGAAGAGGCAGATGAATCTCCCCCTTGCCTGAAGTCAAAGCTATAAAAAATGTTTTGATATTTTTTAAACAATTTTTGTATTTTTTATGCTACATCGAGCCCCAGCGAGACGAGCCAAGGCTTAAAGTATGTTACAAATTGGTATCTTTTTAAATTGTATCATAAAATTACGGATTAATTACAAGAGGTCATTTTCCCATTATAAAAAGTTATTTTGCGACAAAAGAGATTGTAGCGTGTTTTTTTTGTTTTTTTGTATAAGCAGCTGTATAGACAGCAGCGAGCACGAAAAGAGCATTGAGCATTTTTATTAAATTTTGTCTGTTGAATTCTCAGTTTTTAATTTCGATCATTTATTCTATGAATGTTACTTATATTATGCAAACCGGCCTCAAAATGGATTGCGAAAAAATTTAAAATCGAGAACCTTTACGTAAATTTTTAAATTTTTTTTTGAGTTTTCTTACTTCTTTTTTTTTGAGTATTTTATATCCCAATCAATTTTAGTCTAACAAAGTACAATTTTTAAGTCTGAAATATAAAATACCTTTCAGAAAAAGAGTCAAAATTTAATACCAATTTTCAGAGAGGCCAATAATTTATACTCTGTTAGACTAATGCCATTTTCATACAGAGGCTTAATGAAATAATTAGTAAGATTTTCTACCTTAAGGCCATTATTGAACTCAATCTTCCATACAATATTCAAATTCTTTATTATCTCATTGTTTCTTTTTTGAATGCCTAATGGAGTGAAAAATCTAGTCGGTTTTGCTTGGTGTTTCGAATTCTATTGTCAAGATGACAAATGACAATCAAAAATTAATTTTTTTCAATAATTTACGAAAAATAGAAGCATTTGCAGCAAAAATAATATGATTTTTTTTTAATAGACACATGTTGGTTATGTGAATTAGGTATCTGTTAATAGTTGCGCAGACATTTTATTTTGATGCTATTTAAAGTTAAAGGGGAAGAAGCTGTTATTCGTTTTAGCTATTTTTTGTAAAGAGCATAACAGATGTTCATTAATGAAGCAAAAGGCCCTGTGTGGAAAGGAAAAATTAGTTATTTCATTGAAAAAAATTGTGCTTCCATTCAATTTCTGTGTGAAACCGGAATAAAATTGATTGGACACTCAAGAAGGGTCTGAAAACAGTAAATAAAAGTTCGAAATTTTCGTAGACATTTCTCGAATTTTTGGATTTTTTCGAAAGTGTTTTTGGAATTGGTATGCATAGTTTAAGCTACGAAAATTCATGAAAGCGTGTGCTAAACTATCGAGAATAGAAAAAAGGAGAATTTAACTCAAAAATTTTGGTAAAAATGGTCACTGCTATTTTCGTATTCGCTGCTGTATCTACATACATATGTATTTATATCATTATTTCATCTACAAATACATGCGCCTCTAATTAACTTCAAAGGCGTTATGAGAGCTGATGTACGCACATATTAAGGCTAAAATAATTGCTCCCACTCTTGGCAAATTTTGTTATGCCTAAAATGCCAAATAAATTTATTTGTCGGTATGTCCATTCTTTTACCTTCATTTCTTTTTACTTATTTATTACTTTTATTATCATTTGCACAAATGTATCTCTACCTGTGTATCGAAAGTAAATACATATGTATCTACATATGTCATGAAGTATGCTGACTGATGTCTCATTTGGTTTATGTTAACCGGTTGCGTTTGTAATTAAATAAAAGTCAGTGATGCTTGTTTTTATTACGGTTATTATTGTTGTAACTATTAATGTCACCGAAATTATGGGACGCTATAACCATTAGACATTTTTCAAGGCGAATCTATACAAGGTGATGGCAAATCGAAATCAACCAATTCGCCGTGCAGAAGAATGTCAAGACAAAAGAAAATTGCGCATTATTTCGATTAACATGACATATTGTTGTACCAAAGCGTTATATGGAAAATAATCACGAAGAAGCAATCAACTTTTGGGATAGCAACACCTGGTACTGAATTCATAACAAAATTTTCTTTTGTCTTGAAATTCTTCTGCACGGCGAATCGGGTTGAATTCGCTTTGCCATCACCTTGTATGGATTCGCCTTGAAAACTGTCTAATGATGATATCGTCCCATAATTTCGGTGGCATTAACAGTTACAACAATAATAACCATAATAAAAGTAAGCACTTTCGAGATTCGCGAATCACTGAGGAAGTCGAGTTCTTGTTTTCTCGATGAAAAACTGGAATATTATGAACAAAATTATTTAAATATATTTTTTCCCTCGCGAAGGGCAGACATCTTGCCGCGATGCGAGGGCTTAGTCGCTGACCACGGGACTATGCCACCCAGTAGGATGCAGGTTCACATGGACCTCCATGACTGCGGTGGCCTAGTCCTAGGGTGAGCGATGACCAAGATCTGCCCCCTCCCAATCCAGGGTGTTATGCGGCACCGTGCCCATTGGATGGTTTGCAGCCGGGAGGTTAATCTGGCTGTATTTGTACGGATCCTCTCTGACACCGGGCCGCCTCAGAGAGTAGAAATGGTCTTAAGGGGCTCTGCCGCGGCGGACGACACTTTTCCCTCTTTCAATAAGGTGACCCTAAGCTGGCCTCGTCTAGCAAGGGGTCGTACGAACAAGATGAACAACAAAAACAAAAAAAAACAAAGAAAAAGATACTTCGTCCTCCTCCACAGGGCGAAGGACAACAGTATTGGCATCCATACGCCCTAGTGAACGAGGGAGGGCTGCCAATGCTACCAACGCTAAAGGGAAGATCGACTTGGTGGGGGTCGGCAATAGTATGGCGGCGAAGGGGGTTGCGCTGGCAACGGCGAACCCTGACGCGCCTGCTGTTGTCGGACACCGACCAAGCGCCGGAACGGCACCCATTTTTCCCACGGCTGTGGCAGGGGTCTCTGGAACTGGCCACTCCGAGCCAAGGAAAAACGGGGCCGCAACAGCTACTTTATCCAGGGGAGCGACTGCGTTGGAAACGACGGGTCGGCTCCCCATGGACGACAAGAGGGCAACCTCAGTCAACACAGTCTTAGGTGATCGGACGGGGCAAGCACCTGTATGGCGGCGAAGGTAGTTGCGCTGGCAACGGCGAACACTGACGCGCCTACTGATGCTGGGCGCCCGTCTGACGCCGGTATGGCGACTGTTCTCCCCACGGCTGTGACAGGGGTCCCACGATCTGGTCACACTGAGCCAAAGGAGAAAGGAGCCATAATGAAGACATCATCCGGGGGTACGACCGCGACGGCAACTACGGGTCGGACTCCCTCTCAAGAAGAGTCCCACAAGGGATCGTTCCACAGGAACAAGAGAAGGGCTGCAAAAGTCCTGTCAAGGTATGAGGGTGTTCCGCTGGAAACGCTGTCAGAGAACGCCAGGAATTCGGTGAAAAGGGCGCGAGCTCTACTGCCGAATTTTCGGGGTTCTCTTCCAACAAGCGCAACCCCATATAAGCGTCAAAGGTCCGATGAGGACATCAAACCACCGCCGAAAAGGCACCAGATCACCCCGCGGTAGCCAAACCCAGCTTTGCCGAGGTAGACAAGGGCCGGATCCTTATAGGAATCCTGGACCGAGGGAATGACCGTGGTGCAATCCCTAAAGACCAGTGGCCGTACGTCCGGAATGAAATCGGTAACGCCGTTCTCGACGTGCTGATGGAGTCTCCGGGTAGTCCGCCGAGAGGATCTGATGCAGGATGGTACCAGGGCCAAATCAAGGTACTCGCTTGCGAGGACGCAAGGTCTGTTGCCTGTACAAGGCAGCAGCCGCAAAGCTGGGACAAGTCTATCCCGGGGCGATTATCGAGTTCGTCGACTGGAAGGACATTCCGGCTAGGCCAAGGGCCAGGGAATGGGTTCCAGCGGTTCCACCAGAAGCTGAGAGAATTCTCAGGATGCTGCAACTGATTAACCCGGCTCTCCCAACGCAGGACTGGAGTGTCATCCAAGTCGAGGACGCTGTAGGACCTAGGAGACAGGTCGTGTTAGCCCTGAATAAGGAAGCTCTCGAGCCCCTAAGACGGAGCAAAGGAAGAGTGTTTTACGGCCTCGGCGAGGTCGTAATTCACGTATACCGTGGGTACGCACAGCGCGCATCCCTTTCGAGTGCCTCTTTGGACACGGACATTGAGGCACCCGAAGTGGAAGCGGAAATCTCCGACGCCGAAAGCCTGGTTTCCGCCACGTCAAATTGCGCAGGGGCTCTGGGCAATTTGTCGATTGAGGATGCTCTGCTGGATAGCGACGGAGAGGATCCCAACATCACGGTGATGGAGGCAGGGGAGTCTGAGCAAGCTCATGCTGAGGTTGCTTCAGATAAACCTGCACAAAAGTAAGGCAGCCTCGGCTGCTCTCATCAGTCGCCTTTCTAAAGGCGACGTCGAAGTGGTCCTTGTCCAAGAACCCTGGGTGAACAACTCAAGGATTTGCGGATTGGAGGCCATTGGGTTTAAGCTCATCCGAGCTGCAGATGAAGGTAAAGTGAGAACATGCATTTTCGTAAAGTCTGAGCTAAATATCTTTCTCTTACCTAATTATAGCAATGGTGACGTTACAGCGGCCAGCTTGGCAAGCGGAGGCACCCAATTAACGCTAGCCTCCGTTTATATGGCGTACGACGCAGAGGAACCTCCTCCGCAAAAGACGGTAAAGGATCTGGTGGCCGACTCAAGCAAATGCCATCTGCTAATCGGGACAGACGCAAACGCCCACCACGTGCAGTGGGGTAGTTCCGACATAAACACTCGTGGTGAGTCACTTTTTGAGTACCTTTTAACAACTAACCTTGTAGTTTGCAGTGTAGGTAATGCACAAACTTTTATTACTAAAAACCGTAGAGAGGTTATTGACCTCACTATTTGTAGCGAAAGAGTTTATGGGTGGGTTAAAAAATGGCGTGTTCTTGAGGAATATTCCTTTTCAGACCACCGGTATATTGAAGTAATGTTAGAGGTCTTCGTCGATCAGCCCATTGCGAAACGTAACCCACATAATACAAACTGGGAACTACATAATGAGCTGTTAGCAAGAGAACTACCAGAACTGCCCCCACAAAGCCCCTCATCAACGATGGAACTAGAGGGTCTGGTAGAACCCTTCACATCGGCATTCTCAAATGCCTTAGAACAGGCCTGTCCATTGCCAAAACCGCGCGGTAAGCATAAACCTCACTGGTGGTCCCATGATCTGGACCTACTTCGTAAATCCTGTAGAGAACAGTTTAGCAAAGCCAAATTCTTTGATAACGGGTCACAATGGCTAGAATACAAGGACAAACTAAGGACCTACAAAAAAGTCCTGAGACAAGCGAAGAGAACTTCATGGAGAAATTTCTGCACTGGAGTCGAAAGTGTCGTGGACACATCCAGGCTATGGTGCGTGCTTTCTAAGACGCAAACAGCTATTAGCTTTCTGCGGAGACCGAATGGTACCTGGACCAGCACAGAAGGGGAAACTCTAGAGCTGCCCCTGGACACACATTTCCCGGGAAATATGACCAACGCACCGGAAGTACCTGCAGCAAACCAAGCTGTGAATATACCCATCACTGAGGAGAGAGTGAGGTGGGCAGTCAAAAGTTTTAAACCTTTTAAGGCTGCTGGACCAGACGGGATTGTACCCGCTCGACTTATCTACTCTTTGGAGTTATCAGCCAACTGGCTGCGGCACATATATACCGCTTGTTTGGCTATGAACTATATTCCGTGTGCATGGAGGAGCGCCACGGTCATATTCATTCCTAAGGCAGGCAAAGCTCTCATCACGAGCCGAAGGACTATAAACCTATCAGTCTTTCATCCTTCGTGCTCAAGACCCTAGATAGAATAGTTAGTGATTTTCTCACTACAAGCATTGATAGGAATCTCATTTCGGACTATCAACACGCGTACACCAAAGGTAAATCTGCGGAAACTGTGCTACACAGCCTAGTCTCTACTATAGAAACATCCTTGTTCGAAAAGGATTATTGTCTTGTGGCCTTCTTAGACATTGAAGGAGCATTAAACAATATAAGTCCAGACGCCGTTAACAATGCTTTAACTGATCTGGACGTAAATAGACCCCTAGTGGGACTAATTGATCAACTGCTCAGGGGAAGGAAAGTGCTTTCCTCACTGGGGAAGGTTTGAGATAACACGATTTGTCGCAAGGGGCACGCCCCAGGGTGGTGTCCTTTCCCCTTTACTATGGAACCTAACGGTAAACTCGCTATTAAGAGATACTAGTTGGGGGAGCGGGAAGGTCGTGGCATATGCTGATGACCTAGCGATTATCTACAGAGGCAAGTTCCCTCAAACTTTGTGCGACTTGATGCAGGTAGCATTGCGAGAGGTTTCCTTGTGGGCTTCCCGATGTGGACTCAGCGTCAACTCCGATAAAGTAGAGCTTGTCTTATATACCAAACGACACAAAATACCATCGTTGAACCTACCAGAACTAAATGGGGTGCGCCTAAGCCTGACAGATAAAGCCAAATTTCTAGGCGTAGTTTTAGACAAAAAGCTGAACTGGAAGGACAACATTATCCAGCGACAAAAGAAAGCGTACATTGCATTATATACGTATAAAAGAGCCATTGGCAAAAAATGTGGACTCACCCCCAACATATGCAGATGGATTTATACCGCGATTATCAGACCCATACTGCTGTATGGCGTAGTCGTATGGTGGCCAGCCTTGAGCAAGGCGTCAAAAAACTTGTTGGGTAAAGTCCACAGATCCAGCATGATAAGCATAAGCGGGGCTCTAAGAACAACGCCTAGCGAAGCTCTTCAGGTCATTCTTGACATCTTTTCATTGGATCTGGATGGTCATCGAGCAGCGGCAACGTCAGCCCTGCGTCTAAGGGAGTTGTCGTGCTGGAACAACAGGACAAGAGGACACTCAAGTATACTAAACAAATACAGTTTTCTCCCTCCTAGCACGGATCGCTGTGTGACCACAACAGTTGCGGAAACCAACTTTAAGATAAACATACCCAGTTGGGATGACTGGACGGAGTCGGATAAGTGCCTTGCTATGAGCAACAGCATTTCCATATACACGGACGGCTCCAAGCTAAACGGGATAGTTGGGGGTGGAGTATACTCAAGGGACCTTGACCTCCAGCTCTCATTCAGACTACCCGACCACTGCAGTGTATTCCAGGCAGAAGTTGCAGCCATAATGGAAGCCGCAGCTAGGATAGGGACATACATTGTCGGCAAAGAAATTTTTATCTTCAGCCAAGCTGTCATAAAATCTCTGGGCTCCCACTCGTTCAATTCTGAACTAGCACTAAACTGTCGCCGATCTCTTCAAGAGATGGCTCAACAGAACCGTGTACACCTCACATGGGTCCCTGGACATAGGGATATCGAGGGAAACTGCATTGCAGATGAAAGTCGCTAGGCAGGGTACAACCAAGCAGGTTCTTCCTTGACAAGAACGCTTAGGTATGCCCCTGTCCACATGCAAGCTAATGCTAAAAGAGCACATCTACCGTCAAGCCGACGAAAGATGGCTACAAACACCGGGATGTCGAACATCGAAAGAAACCTGGCCTAAATGGGATCCTAAAAGGTCCCGTCACGTATACAACCTAAGAAGGGATACAATTTCCACACTTGTGGGGGCACTAAACGGGTCATTGCCTCATAGGTAGGCATGCAGAAAGGCTAGGAGCGCCCTATCGTCGTTGCTGTAGGAGTTGTAAAGAAGATGAGGGAGGAGGAAACGGTGGTTCACCTCATTTTCAACTGCCCAGCGCTAAGCGGAGCACGGCAACGCTTCTGGGAGCTCCATTTCTTGATACCATGAGTCAGGTTGTGGAGCATGACGTCAAGGACCTGGTAGCTTTCATCAGGTCTCAAAATGGTTCGAAGAGGAAAGGTAACGGTGTTTTTCGTGGTATCACAACGGGCCTCGTACTACTGGCCTAAGTGTGGCCTCGGGCAGCCACTCTAACCTAACCTAACCTAAATATATTTTGAGTGAAGTATAATTGGAAAGGCAATAAATGTACAAAGAAAAAACACAAAGTGCATAAATACGCTGAATACTTAAAGCGCTGTATGATAAGATTTACGAATATTTCGAGAAACGAGAATCCGGCGATAAGCCGAGCTCTCGTTCTCTCAAATCTCGAAATTTTCGCTTGTGTTCGAGAAGAAGTCGTAAGCTCTAGTTATAATATAAAAAAGTCGTATGAACTGTACAAAAAACTAAATCTGAACTTTTTGTATATTAACAGACTACATTAGGGTGTCCTTATAAGTAAAATAAATATTTTGTTTTTTGAGTTTCAGTACCCAAAGTCAATAAAACTATAGGTGGTGATATCACACATAAATTATGGTCACCGTTGGAAACGGTTAAAGCGTGCATAGTACAGGTCTAAAGTAGGATATGTTGCAGCACGCACATACACAGCCACGCTCACCTGAATAAAATGCTTGTTCTTGTTTGTTTTATACTCAGTTGAGCAGAGCTCACAGAGTATATTAACTTTGATTGCATAACGGTTGGTTGTACAGGTATAAAGGAATCGAGATAGATATAGACTTCCATATATCAAAATCATCAGTATCGAAAAAAAATTCGATTGAGCCATGTCCGTCCGTCCGTCTGTCCGTTAACACGATAACTTAAGTAAATTTTGAGGTATCTTGATGAAATTTGGTATGTGGGTGTTCCTCGGCACTCATCTCAGATCGCTATTTAAAATGAACGATATCGGACAATAACCATGGCCACTTTTTCGATATCGAAAATTTCGAAAAATCGAAAAAGTGCGATAATTCATTACCAAATACGCATTAAGCGATGAAACTTGGTAGGTGAGTTGAGCTTATGACGCAGAATAGAAAACTAGTAAAATTTTGGACAATGGGCGTGGCACCGCCCACTTTTAAATGAAGGTAATTTAGAAGTTTTGCAAGCTGTAATTTGGCAGTCGTTGTAGATATTATGATGGAATTTGGCAGGAACGTTACTCTTATTAAAATCGAAGAACGACCACGCCCACTTTTTAAAAAAAATTTTTTTTAATTCAAATTTCAAAAGAAAAGTTTTTTACAGCATATAAGTAAATTATGCCAACATTCAACTCCAGTAATGATATGGTGCAACAAAATACAAAAATAAAAGAAAATTTCAAAATGGGCGTGGCTCCGCCCTTTTCATTTAATTTGCTAGGATGCTTTTAATGCCATAAGTCGAACAAAAGTTAACCAATCCTTGTGAAATTGGTAGAGGCTTAGCTAGCTACTAGGACGATAACTGTTTTCTGTGAAAAAGGGCGAAATCGGTTGAAGCTACGACGCCCACGTGTTTTTATACACAGAGTGCTGACAGTGGGTGTGACACCTACCATATTAAGTAGAAGAAAATGAAAAGTTTTGCATGGCGAAATCAAAAGCCCTTGGAATCTTGGAAGGAATACTGTACGTGGTATTACATATATAAATAAATTAGCGGTACCCGACAGATGATGTTCTGGATCACCCTGGTCCACATTTAGGTAGATATCTCGAAAACGCCTTCACATATACAACTAAGGGCCACTCCCTTTTAAAACCCTCATTAATACCTTTAATTTGATACCCATATCGTACAAACACATTCTAGAGTCACCCCTGGTCCACGTTTATGGCGATGTCTCGAAAAGGCGTCCACCTATAGAACTAAGGCCCACGCCTTTTTAAAATACTAATTAACACCTTTCATTTGATACCCATATCGTACAAAAAAATTCTAGAGTCACCCCTGGCCAACCTTTATGGCGATATCTCGAAAAGGCGTCCACCTATAGAACTAGACCCACGCCCTTTTAAAATACTCATTAACACCTTTCATTTGATACCCATATCGTACAAACAAATTCTAGTGTCACCCCTGGTCCACCTTTATGGCGATATCTCGAAAAGGCCTCCACCTATAGAACTGAGGCCCACGCCTTTTAAAACACTCATTAACACCTTTCATTTGATACTCATATCGTACAAAAAAAATCTAGAGTCACCCCTGGCCACCTTTATGGCGATATCTCGAAAAGGCGTCCACCTATAGAACTAAGGCCCACGCCTTTTTAAAATACTCATTAACACCTTTCATTTGATACCCATATCGTACAAAAAAATTCTAGAGTCACCCCTGGCCAACCTTTATGGCGATATCTCGAAAAGGCGTCCACCTATAGAACTAAGGCCCACGCCTTTTTAAAATACTCATTAACACCTTTCATTTGATACCCATATCGTACAAAAAAATTCTAGAGTCACCCTGGCCAACCTTTATGGCGATATCTCGAAAAGGCGTCCACCTATAGAACTAAGGCGCACGCCTTTTAAAATACTCATTAACACCTTTCATTTGATACCCATATCGTACAAAAAAAATTCTAGAGTCACCCCTGGCCCACCTTTATGGCGATATCTCGAAAAGGCGTCCACCTATAGAACTGAGGCCCACACCCTTTTAAAATACTCATTAACACCTTTCATTTGATACCCATATCGTACAAAAAATTCTAGAGTCACCCCTGGGCCACCTTTATGGCGATATCTCGAAAAGGGCGTCCACCTATAGAACTAAGGCCCACTCCCTTTTAAAATACTCATTAACACCTTTCATTTGATACCCATATCGTACAAAAAAATTCTAGAGTCACCCCTGGCCAACCTTTATGGCGATATCTCGAAAAGGCGTCCACCTATAGAACTAAGGCCCACGCCTTTTTAAAATACTCATTAACACCTTTCATTTGATACCCATATCGTACAAAAAAATTCTAGAGTCACCCCTGGCCAACCTTTATGGCGATATCTCGAAAAGGCGTCCACCTATAGAACTAAGGCGCACGCCTTTTTAAAATACTCATTAACACCTTTCATTTGATACCCATATCGTACAAAAAAATTCTAGAGTCATCCCCTGGCCAACCTTTATGGCGATATCTCGAAAAGGCGTCCACCTATAGAACTAAGGCCCACGCCTTTTTAAAATACTCATTAACACCTTTCATTTGATACCCATATAGTACAAAAAATTCTAGAGTCACCCCTGGCCAACCTTTATGGCGATATCTCGAAAAGGCGTCCACCTATAGAACTAAGGCCCACGCCTTTTAAAATACTCATTAACACCTTTCATTTGATACCCATATCGTACAAAAAAATTCTAGAGTCACCCCTGGCCCACCTTTATGGCGATATCTCGAAAAGGCGTCCACCTATAGAACTGAGGCCCACACCCTTTTAAAATACTCATTAACATCTTTCATTTGATACCCATATCGTACACAAAAATTCTGGAGTCACCCCTGGGCCACCTTTATGGCGATATCTCGAAAGGGCATCCACCTATAGAACTAAGGCCCACTCCCTTTTAAAATACTCATTAACACCTTTCATTTGATACCCATATCGTACAAACAAATTCTAGAGTCACCCCTGGTCACCTTTATGGCGATATCTCGAAAAGGCGTCCACCTATAGAACTAAGACCCACGCCCTTTTTAAAATACTCATTAACACCTTTCATTTGATACCCATATCGTACAAACAAATTCTAGTGTCACCCCTGGTGCACCTTTATGGCGATATCTCGAAAAGGCCCCACACCACCCTTTTAAAATACTCATTAGCACCTTTCATTTGATACCCATATTGTACAAACGCATTCTAGAGTCACCCCTGGTCCACGTTTATGGCGATATCCGAAAAGGCGTCCACCCATAGCACAAAGGCCCACTCCCTTTTAAAACACTTATTACACTTTTCGTTTGACACCCATATTGTACAAACGCATTCTAGAGTCAACCCAGGTCCACTTTTATAACGATATTCCGAAATGCGTCCACCTATAGAACTTAGGCCTTCCCTTTTAAAATACTCATTAACAACTTTCATTTGATACCCATATAGTACAAACAAATTCTAGAGTCACCCCTGGTCCACGTTTATGGCGATATCTCGAAAAGGCGTCCACATATAGAACTAAGGCCCACGCCCTCTTAAAATACTCATTAACACCTTTCATTGATACTCATATCGTACAAACAAATTCTAGAGTCACCCCTGGTCCATCTTTATGGCGATATCTCGAAAAGGCGTACATCTATAGAACTTAGGCCCACTCCCTTTTAAAATTATAATTAACACATTTCATTTGATACCCATATCGTACAAACAAATTCTCGAGTCAGGCCTGGTCCACCTTTATGGCGATATCCCTAAAAGGCGTCCATCTATAGATCTATGGCCCACTTCCTCTTAAAATACTCTTAATACCTTCCATTTGATACACATGTCATACAAACACATTCCAGGGTTACCCTAGGTTCCTTTTACAACATGGTGATTTCCCTTACTTTGTCTCCACAGCTCTGAACTGAGTATGTAATGTTCCATTACACCCGAACTTAGCCTTCCTTACTGGTGTGGATGCTATTTGGTACTGTTGTACTTCTTACGTCCAAGAAATGTTTAGTCGCTGCTAACGAAAAACTGGGTAAAATTTTTATTGTAAAATTACAAAGAAATATCCTTATTTACTTTCAAACGAGCACTTAATTACATCTCTCTTTAAAATCCATATGTTTTAGACAATTTTAATTAACAAGTTGTGATACTTTATTACCGGAGACGATTGCTAAAAAACGACCAAAACCGTCTGGGGAGGTATTAATAGACGCGTTTTTGCCTCGCTTCCAATAATTCGAATACTTTTTCTACTTTGAACTATTGATAACAGGACAAAACGCGTCTTTTCAATTCTCTTTCTACATTTTTGGACGGGTTATTGCAGTCGACCTCGGTTTCAAACGGTTTTTCGCGGAAAACTTTTGAACGGGTAAAAAAACTTTGCACCCGTGTTTGTATTCTTAATACTGGAATAACTACGCGTCCTCAGATACCCCAATTCAAGACTTTTGTATCATTTTCTGTAGGACCCATATAGGTGCACCTCATTTTCATACTAAATTCGTTCAAAAAAGTTTACCATCACAGCAACCCATATCTGATATTCCTCTCCTTTTTTTGTTTCCCTGCGTCGCTATCCACAACAGCAACCCCGGTAATTTTGTCACTTCGTTCAGTGTCAAACGCATGTTCCACACAGGTTCCACTGAGTTCCACAATAGTTTGACACTGACCGAAGTGTCAAAGGGCAGTATGTTAGACAGAGGAAGGAATTGTTTCCTTCTCATACATATCATACTTGTAAACCTGTTCTTTGAAAGAGTGTTGTGCAGTGATCCAAGCTCATATTGCCACATGTGAAAACTCAATATATTAAAATGTTAAAATTAAGCACTGTACTGCTCCCCTTGACCGTCTTCGTTACAAGCACGCTTTTATATGAACGTTATTGCGCTCAAACGAATGCGCACTCTCTTTAGCTTTATTATTGCGCTTGAAATTGCGTCGTTCGATATTTCTACTGCTACGTCTCCCACAGAAATTCTTGTAGTTTTTACTTCGCTCAGGCAACTACCAAAATGATGTTATTCGCACTCGAATACTGGGCTACTTGTTCTTCGCCCAGAAGTTTGATGTTTCACACAGAAACCGATTTTACGATGATTTTCCGCACTCAAATACTGTGCCTCAATTCGCATCACTCAGAAGTTGTCTGCTTCACCCAGAGCTGAAAACAATGACACTCTACTGCTGCCACTGTATGTCTTCACTCAGAAGATGTAGTTTTTCGAGCTTCACTCAAAAGTTCAAATAAAACGGATGCTCTACTGCTGCAACTGCATTGGTATCTTCACACAGAAGATTCTGTTGCTAACGTTTCAAAAGAAGCCGAAAATTGTTGTTACTATGCGGTAAATCGTGCTCGATTTTGTTCGACTGCTTCACTAGAAGCTGTGAAATGCCACATTCACATTAATATGTAGCATGTCTCCGAAATTGATTTTCTGCACCAAACACATATGCATCAAAAAAATGACGTTTACTGGGACTAGTAGTTCTTTTCAACTTTTCACAGTTTAAGGACTGTACAAACACGATTTGGCTTGTCGCCGTTTCACTACTGTGCCCGATACTGACACACCGATGGACGCTAACACTTTAATCAAAATTCTTAAGTACTTTTATCGCACATCTCCACATACATATGTGCTTATTTAAACATAAAATGTACTTGAAGAGAAATTTTTTCCAACTTTTTGTTACTATCGGCGTAAAATTTTTGTACGCATCTCACTCTGACACCACTTGTGGTACGCCACCAGCGCACTTCCGTATTTCCAATATAGTTTAACACGATGGTTATGTTCAAATTCAATGTTTATTGTAATTAAATCACTTAAATTAAGTTTATAGATATTATTTAATAATAAAGTATTTAGTTTAGTCTATGGTTTATTTAAATTAATTAATTCAACAAATAACGTCCGTCGTCGTCGGTGGTCGCGCAAAAACTATCGAGTTTGTATCTTTGTGGAGTTAGTTTGAATTCTATGCGTTATTCTCCTGTCTATTGTCTCGTCCTTTTGTCTGTCTCTTCTACGTCTACCACGCAGGGTTCCATATCTTAGGCCGCGTTTATGCATTCCCACATATATGTGTGATATTTTTGCCCTAGGTACTACAGTCTGGTGGGATGAGACTAGAAAAAATCGTTTATTTTATTTTTAAGGACACCCTAATAGCACATGCTAACCATAGATAACCAATAAAAATCGTGTAGGTGATCATATGAAATAAGAAATATGACTGAAGCGCTACTGCCACTAATTGCGTTTTACTCTTAGAAACCACTTGAATATAGCACACTTATATCTAATCAGTTGTTTGAGCTGCATATAAGCTTGCCAAACTCATAGCCGTACTTAACAAGGCACGTATAACATCTGAACAGTAAACACACTGCAACCCACCTATTACAAGCCAATTTAAACAATTGAAATAAGCTTTATATAAGTGGTACTCATTTTGGCGCGTAGTCACGATGTGTGCAAATATATGTAAACGTATTTGCGCTTATGATTCACAAATTATTTCTAATATTTTAATTTATAGATCTTTTTTATGCGTAACGTTCATGCAATTATTTGCCGGCATAAAAATGTTGGCCCCCCTCCATTATTTAAGTAAATTTTCGCTTTCGCCAAAAATGTTGGAAAGTAGGATGCTGTTCATTACAGCACAATCTTTGTTACGAGTACAGAAACGATTTCTGGGTTAAGTTGAATTAAATGCCTTCTGGCGTTGTTTCGCCTACTTATATTGTTTTGATTTGACTCTTTTTTGTTCGGTATTCATGAATATACCCAGTAGGGAAATGGAACAAACTTTAAACTATGTTTTAATTGGTTTCGAAAAACTAACCCATCACGTTTATCGTTTTTTACGACACCAGTTCAAATATTTGGAATGGTAGGAAGGTTAAATTTGTGGTTGCTGCACCATTTCGAAAGGAATTTCTTTGAAAAAGCTTTAAAAGAAAATTTTAAATTGCACATCTAAAATACAAGTTTTGTGCTACGACCATTTTAACTGCAAAAAAGAGGCGTGTTATGAAGGAAAATAATTTTTTCGCATATAATCTTCATAATCAACCCAATTCCAAACAATAGTATCTTGCAAGTTGTTTCCCTTCTCCCATTCCTCGTATTCTAAATAAAACATTTTTTGCGAGTTTTTTCACTTCTCCCTTTCCTCATATTCCAACCAATTCGAAAAAGGGAATGCCGCTTAAGGGAGAAAAGACGGTATTATGAATGTGATTGAAAAGAAGATTTCTCTGCCATTTTTAAGGAATTTTTCACTTTTTAAATTAAAGCAACTTAGCAAAATAGTTAAAGCAAATTGTGTCTTTAACACAAAAAGGTAACTACAGCTGATTTGCATTATCGCGCAGCCGTCTTATTATGCTCCTCTGTTGAAGTTGCTGTAGCACTACTTCATTACTTCTTACGTCCCATGCAATACTATGCATTACTTAAATTTTGTTGATCAATTTCTTATACGAAAATAGAAGTGCGTAACAAAATGTCATTTTGCAAAAAAAATAGCTGATTTCGAAAATTCTAAATTCCTATTCCCCATTTATTGTTCTCCCTAGGAGAAAAGAATTGGAGGAATTTATAGGAGATATTTAGAATTGGGTTGAATATTTTCCTACAGGGTAGCCCTATGAAACAACATCGAGTGCTTGTGAAACAAAAAATATTACTTTGATTTTTTATGTAACACCATAATCGAAATATAATGGCTTCCTTCAGTTATAAGCTGTATTTTACGAGATTAAATCCGGGAGAATGAAATTTCCTGCGCTTGACTAGGAAAATTGTTCGCTCAAAAAACATTAGTTCCATGACGAATATCATGTATTTATTTATAACAATAACACTGTACAAAACTCGGCTGCAAATAGGAGCGATACAGTTTTTTGAAGGCAGCCTCCAAAACAAAGATGCTTGCAAAATTTGAAAATAGACCCTAGACTGGGCTGGTCCCCATACAGAAAAATTTGGAGAATATGTTGAGATGGTTTCGGAAATTTTTTCTTTAATTTTTTTGATCCTTCGAAATACAGCCAAAAAGGTTTTTCGTTGTAACTTAGTTATTTGACGTCCGATTTTTAAAATTGATATGTCATTATTTTGGCCTTGAGAAGCTTCACATTTCCGTTTTAATATCCTTTTAAGCTATGAAGTCGTTTTCACATGATTAGGTCAGCTAACAAAATTTTATAAGTGAGTCAAACCTGTAGTTTCGTATTTATAATAATAACGCTATGCGACAAAATCAACTTTTTTTCTGGGTATTGGACAAATAAATATTGAAAGTGCTATAACTTCTTTGTTTATTATTTTAGTAATATGGTTTCAGAGCAACATTTTCTTGAATTTTTAAGTATTAAAAAAAATTTCCGAAACCGTCTCAACATAATCTCCAAATTTAAGGGCGGACATTAGCAACTTTTTTTTTCGACCCAGTCTAATGGACCCATTCAAATAAATAAATATTTTATTTCCTATGTGTAAAAGATAATAAACACATGTTTTATTGAAAACCAACCAATTACACGCAAACATAACAGCACTACTAGTAAAAACGGATACCTGTAGTAACATTTTTTTTGCATTATTTAGTATAATAGAAAGCTACAAGCATACAAGCATACATGTGGTCTGCCTTCTTTTCTTGTTTGATTTGTTTTAATTTTTTCTACTCAAGCTTATATCAGAGGAATTTTAAGGCGTCAATGGGCAGATCTTCCAAAAATTATAAGCGGTAAATTACGCAGCTACTGAAGAAGTAGTTGGCGGATCAGGTAATGCAAAAAATGATTTCCCAATCATTTTGATGCACTAAATCCGAATCCGCCACCAAAATTGGCCTAACCGAAAAAGTCACTTGCAACTGAGCGTTTTTGATGTTAGAGCTGACCCTGACCCTGCTAGGCCAACTCATTTGCATTAGGCATTTGGATTCAGCGCATTAAAATACATGAACAGGACATGTGTCGCATTACAAGGTCCGCCAACTGAGTAGTTGAGTAATTTATAGCTTTTCATTTTTCCTAAATTCTCCTTTTGACCATTTATATGTATACGTTTTATATAAGCTTGAAAAGAAAACTTGTTTACATTTCCAATGAATGGGGCTGAACAATAATCTTATACCCATTCGTAATTTCCAAATAATCGGCTGTATAAAATAATAAATATATAGTGAACAGATCTGCATACCTTAACGATTTTTAAGATAAATAAAAAATAAAAAATAGGTAGGTACTTTGTTTGAGGATGAAAGTTTCATGTTTTTTGTGGTCTGCATGTAAAAACTATGACTACGAAACACGCATTTCAACAATATATGACGTAAACGTAAGTATTTGATGAAATTTGTTGAAAGTTTGAAGCTTCTAGCCTAAAAAAGGGGCAAAAATTACAGTTTATATGGGGTATATAATATGTATACCACCGAACTCTGTGATTTTTTCAGACAACAATATATGCTATATACGTAAGCCTCTAGCTCTAAAAATGAGGCAGTAATTACGAAAATTTTCTTATCTGAACAATCGGTTGTGGGGGGATATATACTATATATCTCATCCGTTTTTTCAGACAAAAATATGTGCAATATACGAAAGCATATGGTGATGTTTGAAGCTTCAATCTGATAAATTGAGGAAGATATGTCAAAAATCCTGTTTTTTGAAAAATCGGTTGTATGGAGGATATATGCTATGGTGGTCCCATCCGGCCGGTTCCGACCAATGTCTAATCGGACACCTAAATACAGCCGATCACAAAATTTTATCAAGATGTCTCAAAAATTGAGGAACTAGTTTGCATACAAACAGACAGACGGACAGACGGACATGGCTAAATCAACTCAGCTCTTCATCCTGATTATTTCGGTATACTTAATGGTGGGTGTATCTATTTTCCTTTAAGGACTTGCAACTTTGAGATTCGTACCAAAGTTAATATACCATTTCATTTTCATGAAAGTTATAAATTTGAAGAAATGCATTTTTAAATACAATAAATAAAGTCAAAAACATTAGGATGGGTTCATTTTCGAAGTTCGGAAGCCAATATCTATATATTGGAGGCTAACTTCTAAAACCGAGGAAACTACTTGCTTACATATGGATTAATCTGTATACAAAAGTCGTTTGCTCCAATACACAGGAAAAAATTTGATTTTGTTATAAAAAGTAAGTTTAAATAACTTTTTGAAGGCAGTGTAATATTGTCAAAAGCTAGAAACCTTTCTTCAAATTTCGAATAATTTCGTTCTCTGATCATTATCATCTGATTCGCGGAAAAGCTTTTATGGTGTTATTATCGCTTGTACCTTTTTAACTTTTCGGTATTTAATCGCAATAATTATGCGAATCTAAAGCAATTTACTACATTTAACTACAAAATTGACGCCAAAGTACATTCTTCAAAAAACTTCCAACCAATTTTTAAATTGTCTCATCATAATTTGCTTATTTATATTGTGTGGGGCACAATGTCAAAAGTTAGAAATAAATTAGTAGCTTTTAGCACAGAAATGAGTAAATGAACATATGAAAGGTTCATAAGTATATTTATTTAATTATTTTATATTGTTATTGAAGTCATGAGCAAATTATAAAGTAAATAAAAACAATTCAGGACGAGACTGTCTTCGGCTGTGTCGAAGACTTCATACCTTTCATGAATTGGGCTGAACACAATCTTATCCCGTTCGTAATCTCCAAATAATCGGATGTACATATAGATAAGAAATATATAGTGAACAGATGTAATACCTAAACGATTTTTAAGATAAATATAAAATAAACAAGTAAGGAAGGCTAAGTTCGGGTGTAACCGAACATTACATACTCAGTTGAGAGCTGTGGAGACAAAGTAAGAGAAAATCACCATGTTGTAAAAAGAACCTAGGGTAACCCTGGAATATGTTTGTATGACATGTGTATCAAATGGAAGGTATTAAAGAGTATTTTAAGAGGAAGTGGGCCATAGTTCTATAGATGGACGCCATTTAGGGATATCGCCATAAAGGTGGACCAGGGCCTGACTCTAGAATTTGTACGATATGGGTATCAAATGAAATGTGTTAATGATAATTTTAAAAGGGAGTGGGCCTTAGTTCTATAGGTGGACGTCTTTTCGAGATATCGCCATAAACGTGGACCAGGGGTGACTCTAGAATTTGTTTGTACGATATGGGTATCAAATGAAAGGTGTTAATGAGTATTTTAAAAGGGAGTGGGCCTTAGTTCTATAGGTGGACGCCTTTTCGAGATATCGCCATAAAGGTGGACCAGGGGTGACTCTAGAATTTGTTTGTACGATATGGGTATCAAATGAAAGGTGTTAATGAGTATTTTAAAAGGAGTGGGCTTAGTTCTATATGTGGACGCCTTTTCGAGATATCGCCATAAACGTGGACCAGGGTGACTCTAGAATGTGTTTGTACGATATGGGTATCAAATTAAAGGTATTGTCACGGATATTAACATCACTAAGTATACCATCACTAAGGCGATGCCAAGGCCACGATAAGCAGTATTTACGTCAATACATCAAATCATGTATACACATATATAAGGCAGCCGAAAGATGTCACACACAGATGCATTTACTTATACGCCTATGTATGCGCGAGAGACTGTAAACTACAAACATTCACATCAATAATTCAATCATTATGTATCTACATAAACGAATAAATAATTGCGTCTACACATATGTACGTATACGAGCAGCGGAGCGGCAATGCACAAACACATGCATATATCTTATCTGAGTTGTCACAAGAGAGAGAATAATTTGTGCACGTAGTTGTGGCTGGCGATTTTGTAGCCGAAACTAACTAGTAACTTCTGGAAATCTAAGAGCCTAGAAGTATGCAGCGTAAACTATGAAAGCGGGGCAGGCGAGCAAGAAGTAATTCAGTTTGATTTGAGTTGTCAAGCAGTTGCGATTAAGACGACATCTAGCAATAGCAGTATTATTTTGAATAGTAGAGTTTCATTGAGCTATCAATCAGTGTGGTTATTAAGCAAGCTATTCGTTGCACAGTTTGAGTGTTATTGTGAAGTACTTTAATAAAGGCCATTTTGCATTATTACAAATTGGAGTTATTTATTCAACAGTTTAGTGATTCGAACTTAACAGAGGATTGCAAATAAGAGGATTTGCAGCAAATTCGTTACAATTGGTGTCAGAAGAGGAATTGTTGAATAAATTCCAGAGGACAACCAGGACATGGCAAAGTTCAGTGAATTGAAGATCCAGCAACTAAAGAAGGAGTTGGGGAGCCGTGGATTGAATACAAGCGGCGTTAAACTTGAACTTCAGGCACGGCTACGAGAGGCAATGGAAGCAGAAGGAATTGATGTGGAAGAGTATGACTTTCATCTTGATGGCGAGGAAATAACAAAAGTGGAAGAAACACCGCAGACAATGGAGAACACAGACTTGAACATGATTTTGGCTGCAATATCTGCTCAAACATCGACAGTGGCTTCCAACTGGAATCACAAAAGACAGATATAACATCTCAACTGGCATCTCAACTAGAAGAACAGAAAACGTATATGTCATCTCAACTAGAAGAACAGAAACGTATATGTCATCACAGATGGAATCCCAAGAGACACGAATAACATCGAAGATTGAAGCACAGGAAACACAAATTTCTTCACAACTTGAAGAACAGAAGACGTATATGGTATCTCAACTGAATCGCAGGAAACCCGTATAACATCACAATTGGAAGAACAAAAGACATATTTGGCATCTCAACTGGAAGCGCAAGAGGCACGTATATCTGAAATGTCGGCACAAATTTCGGAACAGGTATCATCGCAGCTCTTTGTGAAACTGGAAGAGCAGGATGCAAAAATTTTACAACTCGAGGACAAAATTGATGCCGAAATAGAAGCGTTAAAAGGCCGTATGGAGCAGTTACAACTAAACCGCCCAGCTGTTTCAGCAAGCAATCCAAAGGTAAAAACACCATCATTTGACGGTTCTGTTCCTTTCCAAGTCTTCAAGCTACAGTTTCAGAAGACCGCAGCAGTGAACAACTGGAATGCGGAAGATAAAGTTGCTGCACTGTTCGTGGCATTGAAGGGCCAGCAGCGGAAATCCTACAGACGATTCCCGAAGGAGAGCGGAACAATTATGAAGCATTGATGGCTGCTGTAGAACGACGTTATGGAAGCGAGCACAGAAAACAGATATTCCAAATTGAGTTGCAAAACCGCTACCAAAAAGCAAATGAGACATTGCAGGAGTTTGCTTCAGATATTGAAAGATTGGCTCATCTTGCAAACGCGGACGCACCCGTGGAATACATTGAAAGGATAAAAATCCAGAGTTTCGTAAATGGCATACGGGACGTGGAAACGAAGCGAGCTACATACGCGAACCCAAAACTGACATTTGCTGAAACGGTATCACATGCATTCACTCAGGAAACTGCCTCCGTATTGAGTAAACCAGCATATAAGGCTCATCGTGTAGAAGTAGAAAGGCCAGAATGGGTAGACACAATTTTGGAAGCACTGAAGGGATCACAACAAAAAAATGCCGGAGTTATTAAATGTTTCAAGTGCGGCAACCCAGTTCATATTGCACGACATTGCAGCACCGGTCCCAATAGCTCCAACAATGTGGGTGGTCGTAAACGCAGAGCTGAAGGAGATGAGCAAATCTCCAAGTCCACTCAATCGTTAAACTAAAGCGAGTCAGCCGCAAGGGGCGACAGCTGGCTCCCTCAATTGAATGCCCCATAATCTCTATCTCACAAATTGGAAGAAGGTCAAACAATCTTACTGTCGGAGGGCATGTGGATGGAAAGGAATGTTTACTGACTGTAGATACGGTGCATCTTATTCCATCATTCGAGCGGATTTAGTCAACAAGAAGATAACACCATTGCATGGAGCAAGATTGCGTACAGCCACTGGAGAAGACAGCACGGTTCTAGGAGAAGTATCATGTGAAGTCGCAATTGGGAACGTCGCGGTAGTACACAATTTTATAGTGGCAGAGATTGTTGATGAAATCATAATTGGAGTGGACTTCTTAATCGACCAGGGCATCAAGATCGACATGCAAAGCAAGACGATGCGATATAAGAACATGGATGTACCACTTAATTTCGGCTATGAGAGAGGCTACAGCAGTAAACGAGTGCTGGTGGAAGAGAGTCAGCGAATACCACCAAATTCCGAAGCAGTCATCTGGGCAAAGGTTGATGGAGATTGTGGGACAAACAAATTGTGGGTTGTCGAAGCAGCAAACAAATCAGTACTGAACATACTTGTAGGAAAAACCCTGGCTATGACAAAACAATATGGACGTATTCCGGTAAGAGTACTCAATGAGTTCAACTCACCACTCAAACTGACTAAAGGAGCTATTTTGGGAAGATGCCAAGAGGCTGAAGTAGTTATTATATGTGAACAGCTCCAGGAACACGTTTCAGCTAGTAATACTAATCTTTCAAATGACATCACGGCATGGACGCTGGGGCTAGAGGAAGCATATCAGAGTAAGGCAAAACAACTGCTCCTAAAGTACGCGAACATATTTGACCAGGATGGTTTTAACCAGGCCGCACCAACGTTGTGAAACATCAAATTGACACTGGAGATGCGAGGCCGATCCGTCAAGCTCCACGTAGTGTTCCACTGGCGAAGCGGCGACAGCGGCGTCATCGAACCATCAGCTAGTCCCTGGAGCTCACCGGTAGTACTTGTAAAGACGAAGGATGGAAAAATGAGGTTTTGCGTGGACTACCGGAAGTTGAATGACGTTACGAAAAAGGATAGCTACCCATTGCCAAGAATTGACGACACTCTGGACTCGCTCTCTGGTACGAAATGGTGTTCCACACTGGACTTGAAAAGCGGCTACTGGCAAGTGGAGGTAAAGGAGGAAGACAAAGAGAAAACAGCCTTCAGCGTCGGAGATGGTCTTTGGCAATTTACAGTAATGCCCTTTGGACTATGTAATGCACCAGCTACTTTCGAGAGACTCATGGATCAGGTATTGAAAGGACTACATTGGAAAACATGCTTGGTGTACCTGGACGACATCATCGTTTGGGCAAGAATTTCGATGAACATCTTAAGAACTTGGAGGAAGTTTTCCAAAGAATAGCTGGCGCTGGTCTGAAGTTAAGTCCCAAAAAGTGTGCGCTGTTTAAAAAGGAAGTAAATTATTTGGGTCACGAGGTAACGACAGGGGCATCTGCACTGCGAACGAAAAGATAGAGGCTGTAAAGGATTGGCCAAGTCCACAGAACCTACATGAATTAAGAAGTTTCCTTGGGCTGTGCACATATTACCGCCGATTTGTACAAAATTTTTCCAGCGTAGCCCATAGCCTCCATGAGCTTACAAGAAAAAATAAAGCTTTTGAATGGAAGAACGAGCAAGAAGTGGCTTTCCAAACATTGAAGGAGCGTTTGTGCACTGCCCCAATGTTAGCATATCCGATTCCAGGAGCAAAATTTATTCTAGATACAGATGCGAGTGGATATGCTATAGGAGGCGTTTTATCACAACTGGTCGATGGACAGGAGAAGGTAGTTGCATATTACAGCCGTTCGATTGGAAAACTAGAGAGGAACTACTGCGTTACGCGGAGAGAGCTGTTGGCATTGGTAGAGTGCGTTAAACATTTTCACAAATACCTCTACGGCCAGCGATTCCGTGTCAGGACAGATCACGCAGCTTTAAAATGGCTACTGCAGTTCCGTAATCCGGAAGGACAATTGGCACGGTGGATCGAGCGACTACAGAGCTATGACTTTTCCATTGATCATCGAAAAGGTAGTACCCATGGAAATGCCGATGCAATGTCACGAAGACCATGTAGTTTGGAATGCAAGCACTGTTCAAAAGCCGAGGCTAAAGAAGACATTATAGATGTCCGGCTAATGACTATAACATGTACAGATGAATGGGACAAGGAACAGCTAAGAAAGTGCCAGCTAGAAGATGCAGATCTGTCACGTGTTATGCAAGGGCTCGAACGAAATGAAAGACCAAACAGAGAAGAGATGTCAGCAAAGAGTCCCATTGCGAAGTCATATTTGGCACAGTGGAACAGTTTAGAATTGATATCCGGTTGCCTTCATCGAGTATGGGAGAGTGAGGATGGTAAATACAAGAATAAACTGATAGTTGTTCCCAGAAAGAGGATTCCTGATGTGCTCAGCGAGCTGCATAATGGTCCAAGCGGAGGTCATCTTGGAATCGCGAAGACGATCGAGAAGATTAAACAGAGATTCTATTGGGTTGGTTGCCGTCAGTCGGTCACTGAGAGGATTGCGAACTGCGAGGTTTGCAGCAGAGCGAAAGGGCCCAGAACACGAAGTCATGGCCAGATGAAGCAATATAACTCAGGTACGCCATTTGAAAGGATCGCTATGGATGTCGCCGGTCCATTCCTACTAGCAACGGCGGAAACAAATATGTACTGGTAGTTATGGATTATTTCAGCAAATGGCCAGAGGTATACCCAATCCCAAATCAAGAAGCGGAAACGGTAGCAGGAGTGTTTATAAACAATTGGGTTGCAAGGTATGGTGTACCAATGGAGTTACATTCTGACCAAGGCAGGAATTTCGAATCAGCTGTGTTCCAGGAAATGTGTAAGTCATTGGGCATTCGAAAAACACGGACAACTGCATTGCATCCTCAATCCGATGGTATGGTAGAACGATTCAATAGAACATTGGAGGAGCACTTAAGGAAAGTAGTGGACAAGTACCATAAATAATGGGATACCCGCATACCATTATTCTTGATGGCTTACCGATCAGCAGTGCATGAGACAACGGGCCAAACCCCTGCAAAAGTAATTTTTGGCAATGACCTTAGACTGCCAGCTGATTTGAAGTTTGGGATAGATGCCAATGCGGAGAGAAATGTCTGGAAATCCACTAGTGATTTGGAAGAAGAGCTAAGAGAAATACATGATCTGATAAGGCAACGAACGAAGATTATGAGTGACAAGATGAAAGCCAGATATGATAAAGCAATTAATTCAGAAGGTTTTCAGGAAGGAGATTTGGTGCTGTTATACAACCCGCAACGAAAAAAAGGTTTTGTCCCCGAAATTGCAGTGGAATTGGGAAGGCCCATACAAAGTTGTAAAACGGATCAACGATGTAGTGTACCGCATACAAACCATCGGTAAACCACGAACCAAAATGAAAGTGGTCCATTTGGAAAGGCTGGCAACGTTTAGATCGGGAGATTTGTCTGATCGGGACGATCAGACTTAGGTGGAGGGCAGTGTCACGGATATTAACATCACTAAGTTATACCATCACTAAGGCGATGCCAAGGCCACGATAAGCAGTATTTTCGTCAATAATCAAATCATGTATACACATATATAAGGCAGCCGAAAGATGTCACACACAGATGCATTTACTTATACGCCTATGCATGCGCGAGAGACTGTAAACTACAAACATTCACATCAATAATTCAATCATTATGTATCTACATAAACGAATAAATAATTGCGTCTACACATATGTATGTACGTATACGAGCAGCGGAGCGGCAATGCACAAACACATGCATATATCTTATCTGAGTTGTCACAAGAGAGAGCAATAATTTGTGCACGTAGTTGTGGCTGGTGATTTTGTAGCCGAAACTAACTAGTAACTTCTGGAAATCGAAGAGCCTAGAAGTATGCAGCGTAAACTATAAAAGCGGGGCAGGCGAGCAAGAAGTAATTCAGTTTGATTTGAGTTGTCAAGCAGTTGCGATTAAGACGATATCTAGCAATAGCAGTATTATTTTGAATAGTAGAGGTTCATTGTGCTATCAATCAGTGTGGTTATTAAGCAAGCTATTCGTTGCACAGTTTGAGTGTTATTGTGAAGTACTTTAATAAAGGCCATTTTGCATTATTACAAATTGGAGTTATTTATTCAACAGTTTTAGTGATTCGAACTTAGCAGAGGATTGGAAATAAGAAGATTTGCAGCAAATTCGTTACAGTATTAATGAGAGTTTTAAAAGGGAGTGGGTCTTAGTTCTATAGGTGGACGCCTTTTCAAGATATCGCCATAAAGGTGGACCAGGGGTGACTCTAGAATTTGTTTGTACGATACGGGTATCAATGTTAATGAGTATTTTAAAAAGGAGTGGGCCTTAGTTTTATATGTGAAGGCGTTTTCGAGATATCGACCAAAATGTGGACCAGGGTGATCCAGAACATCATCTGTCGGGTACCGCTAATTTATTTATATATGTAATACCACGAACAGCATTCCTTCCAAGATTCCAAGGGCTTTTGATTTCGCCCTGCACAACTTTTTCATTTTCTTCTACTTAATATGGTAGGTGTCACACCCATTTTACCAAGTTTTTTCTAAAGTTATATTTTGCGTCAATAGACCAATACAATTACCATGTTTCATCCCTTTTTTCGTATTTGGTATATAATTATGGCATTTTTTTCATTTTTCGTAATTTTCGATATCGAAAAAGTGGGCGTGGTCATAGTCGGATTTCGGCCATTTTTTACACCAATACAAAGTGAGTTCAGATAAGTACGTGAACTGAGTTTAGTAAAGATATATCGATTGTTGCTCAAGTTATCGTGTTAACGGCCGAGCGGAAGGACAGACGGTCGACTGTGTATAAAAACTGGTCGTGACTTCAACCGATTTCGGCCTTTTTCACAGAAAACAGTTATCGTCCTAGAATCTAAGCCTCTACCAAATTTCACAAGGATTGGCAAATTTTTGTTCGACTTATGGCATTAAAAGTATCCTAGACAAATTAAATGAAAAAGGGCGGAGCCACGCCCATTTTGAAATTTTCTTTTATTTTTGTATTTTGTTGCAACATATCATTACTGGAGTTGTATGTTGATATAATTTACTAATATACTGTAAAGATATTAACTTTTCTTTTAAAATTTGAATTTAAAAAAAAATTTTTTTAAAAAGTGGGAGTGGTCGCACTTTCTCGATTTTTCTAAATTTTCGATATCGAAAAAGTGGGCGTGGTTATTATCCGATATCGTTCATTTTAAATAGCGACCTGAGATGAGTGCCCAGAAATTTACATACCAAATTTCATCAAGATACCTCAAAATTTACTCAAGTTATCGTGTTAACGGACAGAAGGACGGACGGACGGACATGGCTCAATCGAATTTTTTTTCGATACTGAGGATTTTGATATATGAAAGTCTATATCTATCTCGATTCCTTTATACCTGTACAACAAACCGTTATCCAATCAAAGCTAATATAATCTGTGAGCTCTGCTCAACTGAGTATAAAAATGACAAAAAACCCCCTTATCTGAACGATCGGTTATATGGGATATATATTATATATAGCTCCGATCGAAATGATTTTTACAGGATATCTTATATGATATATTAGAATAAATATCACCAATTTTAACGTTTTTATATTGGAAATTAAGGGAGAAATTGCCAAAAATCTTTCTATCTGAACGATCGGTTGTATGGGATAGGTTTATACTATATACATATAGCTCCGATCAAAGTGATTTTTCCAGGATATCTTCTATGATATATTAGAATAAATATCACCAAGTTTAACGTTTTTATATTGGAAATTAAGGGAGAAATGGCCAAAAATCTTTCTATCTGAACGATCGGTTGTATGGGATTTAACTATATATAGCTCCGATCAAAGTTATTTTTTCAGGATATCTTTTATGATATATTGGAATATATATCACCGAGTTTCACGTTTATACTTTCTAAATAGCGGCAGGAATGACCAAAATCGTCTTATCTGAACGATCGGTTGTATGGGAGATATATATATGTTATAGTGGTCCGATCCTACCGGATCCGACAAATGTCTAATATAATACAAAAATACATCCGTGCGCCAAATTTCATTGAGATATCTAGAAATGTGAGGAACTGGTTTGCGTTCAAACAGAAAGACGAGACGGACAGACGGACATGGCTATATCAACTCACTTCATCGCCCTGATCAATTCGGTATACTTAATGGTGAGTCTATCTTCTTATATTTGCCAACGTTACAAACATCGGACCAAAGTTAATATACCATTTCATGTTCATGAAAGGTATAATTAAATCTGAAAAAATTATTTAAATTTTCTCAGTAATCATAATTACACGCACAAATGCTTAGCATATGACCAGGAATTCAGATAAGATACTATCATGTATGTACCCAATACTAAAATATGGACCAATAACTAAAAGCCTTAGTTAATGTCTTTTACGCAAAAAAGTGTATAGATTCTGGAAAGTAGCCAATTTCCTACAGAAATATTTGGAACTCATTTGTGCTCTAAGTTAATAAAATTGCTAGCATAACCTTCCTCAATACAATTGATCCTAATATTTGAAGAGTACTTCTTTGCGGGGCCCATCAAACAGTTTTTCTGGGGCGCATTTACGAACAAATTAGATAAAATTTTCTCAAGTAAATTTTTATAGCAGAACTTGAAGTCTTTCTCTTAAACACCTTAATGTGCAAGCAGAGTTGTCCAATTAAGTATTTTGCCGTAATAGAGGGCGGCACAAATTTAAAGAGAACACTTTGATGGAACTGAAAATATGACTATCTGAAAAGTTCATTAAAAACTACAAACGAAAAAACCAGTTAAAACCTCAATATATTAAAATCGTTCTGAATGAACTTAATGAGTTTTAGCTGTCAACTCACGATATGTAAAAAGCTCTTTTCATTTGCAATTACCTTGAAGCTGTTGCAGCAATCAACTGCTCCCGAAAAGTAACGCTGTGGCATTGCAAACTACAAATGCATGCAACAATTCAAAAAATCATTGCCGTTTGGCGTTCAAGTGCAATTATGAATGTAAAATTTACAAATTGAATTCGTACTCAAGTTTACTAAAAAAATCTCTACGTTTAGAATTAGATAGTTACATAACACCAGCACCCATAAACTATGAAGGTTTCATTATATATGTTCTGATCATTTGCATTCACTTAAAAAATTGTTATAAATTTATATTTAATTACAGGCACACCCAGAAGACGTTGTTTTGCCCTAAATTTGGCCTATATGCATACATTTTAATAAGCTTTTTCCGTCTAATTCTACCCCCCACTCCGATTCTCAGACCCAGTCTCACTCCGATTTTCAGTCCCAGTCCCACTCCGAGTTTCAGTCCCAGTCCGTTTCCGGCCTACTTCCCGGAAAAAAGGGTCGTATTTACTGATATAGGCAAATTTATATACCAACTTTCACGCAAATCTCATAGGACGTATGTAGATAGCTATGTGGGTATTATTAATTCATGTCCTTATTTCAGCTTCGCATGCATATTTATCAGTTTTGCCAGATTGATGTGACTAAATGGAATATCACAATGAAAATTACTTTGAGCTCTCAGCAACGGCTTTCATTTGATATCCATATTACCCACACATTCTAGGGTACCCGGGTCCATTTTTCAGCCTAAATCTCTAGACCCTGTACGTCGATCGCAACCAAAGCTATTTAATAACCACCGCGTGAGGTATACGCAACTTGTGTGAAGGCTTGAACAAAATCGACCGACGCATCTCTGCAAACACCGGCGACCAACTAACACACATTTTAGCCTTTCTTTTATATATATAGATTTTTATTTTTCACACTTCAAATTCGGCTTAAAAATTGCACATGGAACAACTGAAGATTCTCCTGAATTAAAAAAAATGTCTTAGTACCTCTAAGCCGCGGGCCCTCCTCAGAAACCCCGGACCCGGGGGTAATTCCCCCATTCCCCACCCCCTCGTCTCGATGGGCCTGGTGATGTGCTATACTTGATATCATTTGCTATAATATTTTTTATTGACAAGCAGGTTGTTTATTTAAACACCAACCAATTACACGGAAGTACCACCTGAAAATATGAGTGCCGGTGCCTATACGTAACATTTTATTAAAACATTTAAAAAAAATTGCAATAAAATAATATTGTGACTATAAACTGAGATGTATCCTCTCCTATATTTCAAGTTGGATCAAACTACACACGGGGTGCAAAACAAATTCAAAATCGGTTCAGTAGTTTAGGAGTCCATCGCGGACAAACAATGTGATACGTGATTTTTATATATAAAGATGTAATTTTAAGTACACGGTATTCCAAATTTTTACTAACCTTCTTCGTTATAATACAATATAGTAAATTATAATCGTTACTACTACGTCATAATAGAAAACACGAAACTTTCTATCCCGCCCTACCACATCCTCCCGGATTTTTGTAAAGCATAAGCTACGCAAATTGAGGGAAAGATTTTGGGGTATTTTGTTATAATCTATAGGAATGGCTTTTGGGATAGTTCTATAATAGTATTTTTTGTTTTTTGTTATTCTACAATGCTGTGGCGTATACTAGCATTTCGATACATCATAACATAAGCCGTGTTTTTTTTCACACGCATATACGTTTACGTTTGCGGGTGAAAAAAACGCCTATCCTCGCTTAGATAATGGTTAGGAGACCCACCTGGCGGTAGTGGTTAAATAACTATAGCTACAGCACAGGGTGTACCGAAAAGCGGAGGCACAACCCTCTGATGGCCATAGGGTATAACATATAGCTGAATCAGTTGCGATGAATTGTGGACACACATAGAATACATAGAATTAGTGTAGAGGGTGAAACAAAGACACATATTTCAGTTACATCTGAGTATAGTGTGTATTGAAATTTAGTAGGACAAATTTTATGCGCAGCAATTTCAGAGGTGTATTTAAAGTTTGTCGCTTAGCAGTCCATATAAAGTTTAAGCGTAAACGTATACAGAAGTAAAAGAAACAAAGCTATAATAAACAACAGCAAAGTAAGTAACCACACATACATGTAAACATCACAGCAAGCAGCGAAGAAGAAAGAGAAACAGTCACATCATGTAATCATCACCTATTAGCAGAAGCTAACTATTTCACACACATTTACATGGGAATAGAGTGCGCATATGGAGGATATATATATGTGTATGTAGCCAAAGCTAATAAGAGATACATAAACGAAAATAAGTAAGCAACTATTCGCGAAAGTCTAGAACGTGTGAGAAATATGTGAATGAGGCTAACAGAGAGAATAAATTAAGCGAAAACTGGGGAAGAATCAATGAGTTTGATTTTAACACGCTATAAGTGAAGTATGCGCTTAAATTAATTTTGAAGTACTACTAACAAGTAGTGTCAATAAAGAACATTTTGTTGTTACACTAAATATTTCAGTTATTTATTCGAAATTTTGACATTGCGAGCTATATAGAAGATGCAGAATAAATAATAATACCTAAAATTGTTGTGTGAGAGTTTAAAAGTACGATGAAATAGGTAAGTGTTATTGTAGGAGTAGAAATAGAACATGTCCCACAATAGCCATGGACAAACGTGGAAGGAGAAGAAAGAGAACTTGTCCGAAAGTATTCTCGCGCAAACAAAGAAGACCTGTCGGACAGTGCTTGTAAAAAAGTAAAGGAGAGTAGAAAAGGGCAGTACCCATAGGGGCATAAAGACGACCGACACTACCAGTTTATGCATAGACAGGTTCAATTGCTATGACATGCGGCAACAAAAAGTAGCAATCTAAGATATGAAAATTGGGTATGGTCATCACTTTAGTAAAAAGTTTGATTTAATACTTATTTAAATAAGAGTTAGTGAAAAACTTTACAATGCAAAATTAGAGCCGATGAGGATTCCTTTGAAATAAGAACAAATTCAATCGTGTGGATTTTTTTTGTATTGTGCTAGATCTTAAATTGCTGTGTATGCTATTTTTCACGAAATAGTCATAAGGTTAAACAAACATTTCCTACTAAATGATCATAGGCTTAAATAAAGAAAGGTCATAAAGGTTAATTGATCTTATTACCATTTGAAGTGGTCATAATACCAATAAATACCGTTAACCTTGGATTAACCCACCAGCTGTAATATTTTAAATTCAAAATGCAGAGTGCATATGCATTGTAATTATAAAATGATTTCATTGCATTCTTAATAAGTATGTACTTATGTTTATAGGTCAATGCCCCACAACTAATAAAGATGGGAACTCCTCAAGGTAGAACATATGTTTAAGACACTGGAGTCATATATTCTTGGACCATTATGAGACTATGATAAATGACTTCAGGGACACTTTAGGAATATTTTAAGCAACATTTTGACACTATTTCTTTGAAATTTTTGGGTGATTTCAGAACCAAGTCTGAACAATTTGGAAAAATGTCAGGGATAACTTCAAAATAATTTCAAAACAAGTACTGGAGTGTTACAGGATTAATTCGGAGTTTCATATCGAAACTATTTAGGGACCAATTTAGAACAATTTTAGAATTACTTCGGCACTTATTTAGGCATTATTTCGAGACTGTTAGAAAAATGTGTGCTAAAATGCCACTTAAACAATTCCGGGAAGGGATTATACCGAATTTATCCCAGACAATATACTGAAATTGTTCTTGATTGGTCTCGAAATGATCCTAATTGATAATGAAATTGTTCCAAATTGGTTATGAAACAGTTTCGAAATGAGTCTGAAAATAATCTAGAGGTGTTCCTGAAATTGCGCCAAAACTGCATTGAAAAGTTTCAAAATTATTCTTAAAGTAGTCCCAAAGTCATTCTGTAACTGTTTCCAATTGGTTACGAAAAAGTCTTGAATTATTTTCGAAAGTAGTCCCAAAGTGATCTTGTAACTCTTCCGAAACGGATGCGAATTTGGCTCGAAATTATCCTTAATTTGTCCCAAAGTGATACCTAAAATAATCTCGAAGTGATCCTGAAATTGTTTCAAATCGGGTCATAAATAGTCTCGAAATCATACATGTAATATATGAGCGTATTCAAAAATATTTTTGCGATTTGCCCTCCGGTCTTTGCGTTTTCAGGATCCTGTTCCAACATACTGTTCTAGGTGTCTTTTAATTAACCCGAAATCTTTAGTGAAGGTCAATGCTTTCATTAACATTTTTATATAATATCATCAATGGAACGGTTGACTCGCCATATCTTTTAGAGCGTACACGGTTCTATGTGCCAATCGCGAACCCTTCGATGTCACGATTTTTTCTGGTTAGATAGATTTAGAACGACTTATGCTTCCAATTCTCCAATTGCTAGGGAAATGAGGGAGTTTAATACCTTAATTTAAATTTAGGTACATTCCATTATTGAATACAAAAACCAAAACATTTACACAGCAATATCTATATCGGCACCTTGATGTTTGGGAATGTACCAAGTCTTTTGTAGCAATATAGGAGTATTACATATATGCTCGAATAATGATTCTGGAAATAATTCGAATGATTCTTAAAAGTCGAAATATTAACAAAAGAATCCCAAAATGGTCCAAGAAACTAAATAAACAATTGTCTCATCCCTTCAAACGGTACCTCGATGGGGATGGTCAAGGCGTGTCGCACTGGTGGTAAAAACTCCCCGCTTTAGCCGTCGCCAATCATGATTTATGTAAATTCATGTGATACCATCGACTATAGCATTATCAATTTTGGGTATTCGAAAAAAAGATTATTTGAGTCTTCATAGCGAAATGTGAACTTGATCCCTGTGCGGTATGCCTTAACCATCTCCAATGGGGCCAAAAATGTATTTGTTGTATTCATCGATAGTAGTGAGGGATGAAATCGAAAAAAAAATCATTCATTTAATATTTAAGAACCACCCTAATGTACATAAGTATATTAATGTGTTATCAAACATTCCACCGCGCTTTTGAATGCGCGCACAACTCCTTTTACCGTTATTTTCTTATATGAAACAAAGTCAAGTTGAAATAGCGGTATTTTAAGAGGTGTGCACTGTAAAATTTTCTATTTTGTTTTGATTGTATATTCGTAAACTTTGGGTTTGAATCGCGCTCTACATCACTTTTTCGGTTAAAAATTAATAATGTAGTAAAAATCCAAAAAAAGTTGCAGACAAGCGCCAATTAGACTGTCGAAAATAGTCACAAATATGCAGAGACTTGCATACATACATGATTTTAAATACACTGAAATTAGTTTGTAGCCATGTACATATACACTGTGCGTCTAGACTCTAAGAGTTCATTGATGACTAAAAACTTATGAGTAGCCATTAAGTTTTTATATTTACATATCTTTATGGGCTGCTTACTTATTTCCCACAGTTAATATACAAATTATGAAATAAAGCAAAAACAAAATCAGACAAAAATATGCAACAAGTAGAAATTGCCTTGGGGGGTTCAAAAAATATTATTTTTTTTTCAGTTAAATAAATAAAAAAAAATGTTGTCTTTAGCTTTAGCATTAAAGTACGTGTATTTAGAACATGATATGAAAAAGGTTACATTAAAAACCTGGCGCATGCGTCGGCTTTTCTTTGCCATTACATCTAAAACTTCATCAGCGTTAGCAATTTGATCACGGTGGATGCTTAGTGATGCACAATCATTCAATCGATTTTCACTCATCGTGTTTTTCAAATAGTTTTTAAAGGAATAAGTAGAATTCATGCTTTTTGAGCCTATGCATGAGATCTAACGTATACGTATATAAAATTCAAAAGAAAGATATGTAGCTTGTCGCCATGACGTAAGGACAGAAGAATCATGCAAATATTCAGACGCATGGAGTTTTCATATTTGCCTTTTCATTCCGATGAATGTAAACGCGGTTGAGGCAAACAGGCTAACGCCTGAATTGATTATATTCACGCATGCAATAAGTTGGTTGATTTTAAATCAACGTCGATTATGTGCATTTAAGCAATTTGGATCATTGAACACGATCATGTTGCCGCATGTAATCGAACGATGTTGTGTTCGATTTTTGCTGTTCTCTGATATGTATGTAGATGGTCGTTAGGCAAATTTAAAAGGAAACTTCTTTATGAAATTATAGTAAAAGTTAACATGTATATTTGTATATTTAATAAATTGCAGAATTATTATGAAACAGAATATGATTAAATATAAATTTTTTAAATAAAATATAAGTTTTTAAAACTTTCGGATTATTTCAATAACAACATAAAATCGAAAACAATTATTTAATTTAAATCACTAAGCAATCCGTTCACCTTGTATGGCCAATGCAAAATAAAAGGACGACCAAATCATACAAAAATTATATAAACCTTTTTCGATGAGAAACAAATGCATCGAAATTTCAAAATGAAAATCCAAAATTTTGTTGTCTGTATGTTTCTAAAGTAAATACATATATATATACCCCAAATACGCATTGAAATCATTTAAATCGCACGTCAACACCGTAATTTCTGAAATATTCTTTTTAACAACCGAAGAAATATTTAAATATTTTAACAGCAAAACGACGAATTTCTCAATATTTTTTCTTCCGTCTTCACATGCAAACAACAAACGAGTAAGGGAGTCTAAGTTCAGGTGTAATTGAACTTACATACTCAGCTGTGCATTTTTATAACACAGGTAATTTAGATGCTGTTCTTTGATAACACTATGCGACAAAATCAACTTTTTTTCTGGGTATTGGACCAAACCAACTTTTTTGAGGAGATTGAGGCTTAAGTGTAAAAATTACTATCTCCGTTTTTCGAAGTTAGCCTCCAAAAATAGATATCGGCTTTCGAAGTTCGAAATTCTACATTTCGAAATTTTATTATACTAAGATGAGCAGAGCTCACAGAGTATATTAATTTTGTTCGCATAACGGTACCCTGCAACGGCATAAACTAATCGAGATAGATACAAAATAAAATGTAAGGCGCGATAACCTCCGAAGAGATCTAAGGCCGAGCTTCTCTTCCAATTTGTGTCGTGCTCCTCTTGATTTTCCCTACAAATTGGCACGACGGGACCTACATGTTTTATGCCGACTCCGAACGGCATCTGCAAGGCAGATGAGTTTTCACTGAGCGCTCTTCATGGCAGAAATACACACAGCGCTTGCCAAACACTGCCGAGGGGCGACCCCGCTTAGAAAAATTTTCTTCTAATTGAAAAACCTCATATCTAAAATTTTTTAATGTTGTTTTGCCCAGGGCGTGAACCCCAGGGCATACGGTGTGGTAGGCGGAGCACGCTACCATCACACCACCACGCGAGATAGATATAGACTTCTGTATATCAAAATGGTCTGGGCGAAAAAAGAAATTCATTTAGCCATGTCCGTCCGTCCGTCCGCAAACACGATAACTTGAGTAAATTTTGAGTTATTTTGAGGAAATTTGGTATGTAAGTTCATCTCAGATCGCTATTTAAAATGAACGAAATCGGACTATAACCACGCCAACTTTTCCGATATCGAAAATTTCGAAAAACCGAAAAAGTGCGATAATTCATTACCAAAGACGGATAAGGCGATGAAACTTGGTAAGTGGGTTGATCTTATGACTCAGAATAGAAAATTAGCAAAGATTTTTGACAATGGGCGTGGCAACGCCCACTTTTAAAAGAAGGTAATTTAAAAGTTTTGCAAGCTACTCCTATTTATATATGTGTTCTAAATAAGGATTAGCACAATCAGAAGACAAACACGCCCACTGTTTAAAAAAAATGTCTTTAAAGTCAAATTTTAACAAAAATTTAATATCTCTACAGTATATAAGTAAATTATGTCAACATTCAACCCCAGTAATGATATTACTTACTTATTTGGCGCTTAACCGTCTAAACGGTTATGGCCGTCCAACAAGGCGCGCCAGTCGCTCCGCCAACCGGCGCCAATTGGTCACACCAAGGGAGTTTAAATCGTTTTCCACCTGGTCCTTCCAACGGAGTGGGGGCCGCCCTCTACCTCTGCTTCCATAGGCGGGTTCCGATAGAAACACTTTCTTGGCCGGAGCATCATCTTTCATTCGCATAACATGGCCTAGCCAGCGCAGCCGCTGCATTTTAATTCGCTGGACTATGTTGATGTCCGCGTATAGCTCGTACAGCTCATCATTAAATCTTCTTCGGTACTCGCCATCGCCAACGCGTAGAGGTCCATAAATCTTCGAAAAACGGTTTTCTCGAACACTCCCATAGCCGCTTCATGTGATTTTGTCATGGTCCATGCTTCTGCACCATATAGCAGGACGGGTACGATAAGTGACTTGTAGAGTATGATTTTCGTTCGCCGAGAGAGGACTTTACTTTTCAATTGCCTACCCAGTCCAAAGTAGAATTTATTGGCAAGACTGATTCTTCGCTGGATTTCAGTGCTGATGTTGTTGCTAGTGTTGATGCTGGTTCCCAAATTGTTCAAGCGAGCGATTAGCGCACGCACCTTTTATTGGATTTGTACCCTTTGAATTAATAACCCTAATCACCACACCACGGTAACACACCCAACACTTTAAATGCGTGGTTGGCAACGCGTGCGCTACTCGCTCGCCTGAACGAGCAAAGCTGTCAATCATGTTGACATTTTCATACTTTTCTTTTTTCTTTCTTGGATTTGATATCTATATATGTATACACAAAAATTGAATTCCATTCGAATTTTAATATCCATCCCGGAGTGACACAAGTTTTTGTAAAAACCTATTCTTTTTTGTAAATTGAAGTGCAAAAATATATAATTGAATTAAGTTTACCACTGTGTACAAGTAAACACCAGTTCTCCTTTTTTTCTTTAACAAATTTGTGTTAAATTGGATACACAAGAAAGTTCCAATTGTGAAATCAGAACTGCGCTCATATCCAAGATTTTCTATTGGAAATTGCGCAAAGTGTAAGGTCTCAGCAACTAAACGCTGCAGGACGTAGTCAACACAACGCCGCTGTACCACCAACGCACCGCCACCACGTCATACCCATCACATCGCCATCACCGCCGCCACCGCAGCAGCCATATCCGCGGCCACCGTACAACCATCTACAACCAAAAGGAAGCTCCCTGAATACAAATAAACGAAGTCTTTTACTATTTCGAAATTATGGCTGCCAACAGTAGCGTGGTTGCCAAGGCGCATATGCGCTGACTCTTTGCTCGATGGCAGCAGGTACTTCGTTTTGTCCTCATTCACCATCAAACCCATCTTTACCGCTTCTTTTTCCAGTTTGGAGTAAGCAGAACTAACAGCGCGGGTGTTTAGGCCGATGATATCAATGTCATCAGCATATGCCAGTAATTGCACGCTTTTATAGTATATTGTTCCATGCGGTTAAGTTCTGCAGCTAGTATAATTTTCTCCAGCATCAAATTAAAGAAATCGCACTATAGGGGTCACCCTGTCTGAAACCTCGTTTAGTTTCGAACGGCTCGGAGAGGTTCATCCCAATTCTGACTGAGCTGATGGTGTTGCTCAACGTCATTTTGCACAGCCATATAAGTTTTGCGGGGAAACCAAATTCAGACATAGCGGCATATAGGCAGCTCCTTTTCGTGCTGTCGAAGGCGGCTTTAAAGTCGACGAAGAGGTGATGTGTGTCGATTCTCTTTTCACGGGTTTTTTCCAAGATTTGGCGCATTGTGAAAATCTGGTCGATGGTAGATTTACCAGGTCTGAAGCCGCACTGATAAGGTCCAATCAGCCGGTTCAAGGCGGGATTCAATCTTTCGCACAATACACTTGAAAGGACCTTATATGCGATATTAAGAAGGCTAATTCGACGATAGTGGGTGCATTTTGAAGTATCCCCCTTCTTGTGGACTGGGCAAAGAACACTTAGGTTCCAACCGTCGGACATGCACTCGACCGCCCCATATTTTGCGAAGAAGCTGCTGCATGCGCCTTACCAACTCCTCGCCGTCGTACTTGAATAGCTCCGCAAGCAATCCATCAGCGCCCACGGCCTTGTTGTTTTTTAATCTGGTTATAGCTATTCTAACTTCGTTATAATCGGGCGGGGGGGACATATATTCCATCATCATCGATTGCGGTTAGGAGAGCTGAAAAGTATTCCCTCCATAATCTAATCACTCTCTGGACATCAGTTACAAGGTCACCGTTTTCGTTCCTACAGGAGTTTGCCCTGGTCTTAAAACCTTCCGTCTGTCGCCGTATTTTTTGGTGAAATTTTTGGGCGTTATTCCTGGTGGTTAGCAGCTCAATCTCCTCGCCCTCACGCCTTTCTGTTTCTCCTTTTTCTTCCTGAAAAGGTGTCTCGCTTCCCTTTTCAACTTACGATAGCGTTCACACACTCCTCTTGTTGCACTCGCTTTTAACGTAGTATGTAGGCAGCGTCTATTCTTTCGGTTGTACCAGTTGTTTTTTCGTGGCCCGCCGGTAACCAATTTTTTCCTCGGCGGCAGTACGAACTGCTTTGGAGATATGCTCCCACTGCTCCTTTATTCCTACAGGCTGAGTTGTGCTCTCAGAGAGCAGGTGTGAGAGTCGAGTTGCGAAATCATTGGCAGTCTGTTGTGATTGAAGCTTTTCGACGGCTAGCTTTCCTTGTGTTTTTTGTTCCTTGGTTTTAGCCGCGCTGAGGCGGGTGCGTATTTCGGCTGCAACGAGATAATGGTCCGAGTCGATTTTAGGTCCTTGGATCGTGCGCACATCTAAAACACTGGAGGCATCCCATCCGTCTATCACAACGTGATCGATCTGATTGCGAGTATTTTGATCAGGAGACAGACATGTAGCTTGATGTATCTTTTTATGCATGAACCTCGTGCTGGATATGACCATGCTTCGAGCACCGGCAAAGTCAATCAGCCTCAGTCCGTTAGGAGAAGTTTCATTGTATAGGCTGAACTTTCCGACTATAGGGCCAAAAACACCTTCTTTGCCAACCCTGGCGTTAAAGTCGCCAAGCACGCCTTTTATATCATGACAGGGGCAGCGCTCGTATGTGCGTTCTAATTGTTCATAAAAAGTGTCTTTCACCTCATCGTCTTTCTCCTCTCTCGGCGCATGGGCGCAGATGAATGATATATTAAAAAATTTTGCTTTTACTCGGATAGCGGTGAGACGTTCGACCACAGGCGTGAACGCCAGATCTTGGCGACAAAGTCTCTCTCCCACCACGAATCCGACGCCCAAACTGCGTTTATTCGTATGGCCACTCCAATAGATGTCACAAGTTTTGATTTTCTTTCTTCCTTGCTTCGTCCAACGCATTTCTTGGATGGCGGTGATGTCAGATTTTGCCTTGACGAGGACATCAACCAGCCGGGCATCTGCACCAATCCCATTCAGGGAGCGGACGTTCCAGGTGCATGCCCTCAATTCATTGTCTTTCGAACGATTGCCATGGTCGTCATCAATAGAGAGTGTATTTATCCGAGGCTTGTTGGTATATTTCATTGGAGTATTGTTTTACGTGGCGGGTCCCAAGCCCAGCACACAACCCGCTCAGCGGGGGTGAAAATATAACTTTCACGTTTATATAGCGAGCCGCTTGCTCCAAGACAGACGCCTGCTTGCAGCCGCACCTAGAGGTGTACAAACGCTGCCGATGAGATCTCCCCGGCTAGCCCTTAAGCCGATTATGTCAGAGTGGCCTAGCCAGGTTGTCGCTTTCTCACATTAGCTCACCGCTAAGAGGATGTTTAGCGGCTATCCAGAGGAAACTTGGCCGCAAGCGACCGACAGTAGTGAGCTGCTTGAACCGCATGCAAAAGAATCGCTCTCACGACTCCACCCTCCAGTAATGATATGGTGCAACAAAATACAAAAATAAAAGAAAATTTTAAAATGGGCGTGGCTCCGCCCTTTTTCATTTAATTTGTCTACGATACTTTTAATACCATAAGTCGAATAAAAATGTGCCAATCCTTGTGAAATTTGGTAAGGGCATAGCTTCAATGACGATAACTGTTGTCTGTGAAATGGCCGAAATCAGTTGAAGCCACGCCCAGTTTTTATACACAGTTGCCCTTAGTTCACGTACTTATCTGAACTCACTTTATCTTGGTATTAAAAATGGGCGAAATGCGACTATGACCACGCCCACTTTTCGATATCGAAAATTTCGAAAAAAGAAAAAAATGCCATAATTCTATACCAAATACGAAAAAAGGGATGCAACATGGTGATTCAATTGGTTTTTTGATGCAAAATATAACTTTAGAAAAAAACTTTGTAAAATGGGTGTGACACCTACCATATTAAGTAGAAGAAAATGAAAAAGTTATGCAGGGCAAAATCAAAAGCCATTGGAATTATGGCAGGAATACTGTTCGTGGTATTACATATATAAATAAATTAGCGATACCCGACAGATGATGTTCTGGGTCACCCTGGTCCACATTTTGGTCTATATCTCGAAAACGCCTTCAAATATACAACTGAAGGCCACTCCCTTTTCAAAACCCTCATTAATACCTTTAATTTGATACTCATATCGTACAAACACATTCTAGAGTCACCCCCGGTCCACCTTTATGGCGTTATCTCGAAAAGGCGTCCACCTATAGAACTATGACCCACTCCCTTTTAAAATATTCTTTAATACCTTCCATTTGATACCCATGTCATATAAACACATTCCAGGTTCATTTTCTTAAATTGTGATTTTCCCTTATTTTGTCTCCAAAGCTCTCAGCTGAGTATGTAATGTTCGGTTACACTCGAACTTAGCCTTCATTACTAGTGTTAAAGCGTTCAGCAAATAAAAAAAATGAAAAACATGGTCGGGGTCCGCTCTTTTCTCTTATTTGAAGGCTTGAATTATTTTTTTGGGAAATTTAGTATAACAGCTGTTATACGAGGTGAAAAGGTAGATAGTCCCATGATAGTGGCTACTACTTTCATGTCTGCACATACTCTCCACTGGAATTGCTCGTACTGCAATTTAAAAAAAAAGAATTGAGCCATTCAAATAAAAGAAAAAGGCGGACCATGACCACATTTTTCCTTTTATAATTTGCTTAACGCGTTAACAAAAAAATAAAATTTCGAAATGTAGGATTTCGAACTTCGAAAGCCGATATCTATTTTCTGGGGGCTAACTTCGAAAAACGGTGATGGTACTTTATCTACATAAGCCCCAATCTCTACAAAAATTTCGTTTGGTCCAATACCCAGCCGGCTGTTGCACAGTGTAATGAGTGACCACTTGTATTAAAAATATTTTTCGTTATAAAGTAATTAAGTGTAACCGATATTTTCATTTCGAATAAGTCAATCAGCCCAATTTAAATATTCCCTTGGAATTTTGTTCTCGCGGATTTTTTTATACCCGCGGAAAAAATTCTCCAATTCTTTCCTCCTAGGGAGAACAATAATTGGGGAATAGGAATTTCGAATTTTCGAAGTCAGCTGTTTTGTCAATTGAAGTTTCGTTGCGTATTTCTTATTTTGTTTAAAAATTGAAAAGTTTAATTATTGTTAAAATTTGTTTGAAATTAAGAAATAAAATATAAACAATGCACAGTATTGAATTTCATGTGGTAGTCACTGAAATGAGTAATGAATTGGTGCCACAGCAACATCAACAGAGGAGCATAAGAAGCAGAAGACGGCGGGATAACACAAATCCGCTGGAGTTGCCTGCTTCCATTCAGCAAAGCAATTTTCTGGTGGCCAAGTCGAGTTGAATTCGTCTTTCGTCATATGCCAAAAAATCTATTTAAGCCTTCTAAAAAAATCTTTGAAGATTGGTAATTTTATTACAAGCAATATGTTAATGTATAAATTTTATCCTAATGTATAAATTTTGAATGTATTGTAACGAATTTAGTGCAATTCCTCTTATTACCAACCTTCTACTAACGTTCGAATCACTAAACTGTTGAATAAAGAACTCCACTATACAATAATGCCAAATGGCCTTTATTAAAGTAATCCACAATAACACTTCTACTTCTCAACAGATAGCGTGCTTAAATCAAACTGTTTCGTCGTGCCTCAGCTGCTGCTGCTTTTATACTTTTTGGTTTCCTCGTTGACATATTTCTAGGCTTTCTATTTCTAGAATTTGCTACCAGCTATAAAATTACCAGCTATAACATAACTACAGATGCACGTTATAGCTTCTCATATGCGCGTATATATGTGAGTGATACTTCCACAGATAATTGACTACTTTTGGGAGCATCTCAGATAAGATATATGCATGTGTTTGTGCGTCTCTCTCCGCTGCGTGTACGTACATATGTGTGGACATAATGATTGATTCGTTTATGTAGATACAAGTGACTGCCTGCTTTATTGTTGTTGTGGCTTCATTTACTTAGCATCAGACTAGTGATGTGAGTATCACTTAATGTCACTAATATTCGTCACAGTATATATGTATGTAGTTATGAAAATATAGTTACGAAATTTCATAACTTAGTCATACGGAAGTCACGGAAGTGTTCCTTAATAATTCGGTTTGTTTTTACACGAAACGACTATGCGGAAACTTTTTGGCAGGTCATTATTGTAACTTGTCAGTCAATATAAAAACAACAATAAAAGAATCAAAAGTAGAGCAACTCAAAATTCTATTATTATTGAAACTAAGCAACCAGTTTTCATTTTGTATTTTTTATTAATAGAAAATAATTAGTTACAAGACGTTGTAAGCAAAATGTTACGAGTTCTTCGTGTTGTTGCGATAAACGCAAGAAGCTTCCGCTTTAGTAATAGTGACGCGAAATTCTTTTCAAGATCATTAAATCGCGGAAGAAGTCAATTTTAGGGGGAAACAAAAATTAATAAAATTACACCTAAACGAAAATGCATACATACATACATAAGCCTGATTAAAGCCGCCAAAATCTAATATATGGAATAAAACTTTTCTTAAGTAACAAAAAAATAAACCAGAATTTAATTCGAAGTGATTAATAAACATTGTTTGGTATTGAAAAGTTCTTGAGAACAGGCAATCACTCAATAACATACATATACAGCAGCAAATAGAAAAATAGCAGTGAAAATATTTAACAAGTTTTGCGAATACATTTTTTTCCATATTTTAAGAAAAAACTTTAATGAATTTTGTAAATGAAACTACGCAAACCAATCTTAAGTTCGGGGAAGTTTTACAAAAATCTCGAATTTTTATTTGTAGTTCTCTGAATTTTTTTGAGTATGTAGTTTTGTACCCCAATCAATTGTAGTATAACAAAGTGAAAATTGTAGGTCTTTCAAAATTGCTTTGATTTTTGAAATTTTTCTCTGAAGGGTGTTTCAGATTTTCTTCCAAATAGAAAAATCCAAAACACACTTTAGAAAAAAATTGTCAAAACTAAATGCAAATTTTGAGAGGCCCATAACTTATACTTTGTTGGTCTATAATTGATTGGGCTACAAAACTGCATACTCAAAAAAGGTAAGGGAACTAAAGATAAAAAGTTTGAAGATTTCGAAAATTTTTCGAATTTTTTCGAAAATGAAAAAAGAAGAGTACAAATGTTGAAATTTTACAACACTGCTATTTTTCTGTTAGCTGCTGTATACATAAATATATACATATATACGTCATAACTAAAGTATATGTATAATCTATCTACCAATTTTCTATATTTTTGAATATACGCGCATTCATAACTTAATTAATTTTCGTAGATTTGTATATTAAATTAACCCGGAACTTATTGTATCTACTTAAATATATTATTGGTATATCTTTGGTAAGCTGCTAAGCGTTCTTAGCTTATCGAAAGCAATTTCAAAAAAATATAAAAAAAACAGCCACAAGCTACTTGTCTTCCTCAAATATCGACCTTGAATATTGTTTAGCGCAGATGTTTGATAATAGCGTTATTTAAACAGTTTCCTTCAACCATTTTCTTTTCGCAATCACCTACGTCACAATCTAAAAAAAACAAGTAAGGATGGTTAAGTTCGGGTGTAACCGAACATTACATACTCAGTTGAGAGCTATGGTGACAACATAAGGGAAAATAACCATGTAGGAAAATGAACCGAGGGAAACCCTTGAATGTGTTTGTATGACATGTGTATCAAATGAAAGGCATTAAAGAGTATTTTATGAGGGAGTGCGCCATAGTTCTATAGCTGGACGCCATTTAGGGATATAGCCATAAAGGTGGATCAGGGTTGACTCCAGAATGCGCTTGTACGATATGGGTATCAAATGAAAGGTATTAATGAGTATTTTAAAAGGGCGTGGACCTAAGTTCTATAGATGGACGCCTTTTCGAGATATCGCCGTAAAGATGGACCAGGGGTGACTCTAGAATGCGTTTGCACAATATGGGCATCAAACGAAAGGTGTTAATGAGTATTTTAAAAGGGAGTGGGCCTTAGTTCTATAGGTGGACGCCGTTTCGAGATATCGTCATAAAGGTGGACCAGGGGTGACTCTAGAATGCGTTTGTACGATATGGGTATCAAATGAAAGGTGTTAATGAGTATTTTAAAAGGGAGTAATCCTTAGTTCCATAGGTGGACGCCGTTTCGAGATATCGCCATAAAGGTGGACCAGGGGTGACCCTAGAATTTGTTTGTACAATATGGGTATCAAAAGAAAGGCGTTAATGAGTATTTTAAAAGGGATGTGGGGCTTAGTTCTATAGGTGGACAGCCTTTTCGGAATATCGCCACAAAGGTGGACCAGGGGTGACCCTAGAATTTGTTTGTACAATATGGGCATCAAACGAATGGTGTTAATGAGTATTTTAAAAGTGAGTGGGCCTTAGTTCTATAGGTGGATGCCGTTTCGAAATATCGCTATAAAACTGGACCAGGGGTGACTCTAGAATGTGTTTGTACGATATGGGATATCAAATTAAAGGTATTAATGAGGATTTTAAAAGGGAGTGGTGGTTGTTGTATAGGTGGTCGCCTTTTCGAAATATCGCCATAAAGGTGGACCAGGGGTGATTCTAGAATGCGTTTGTACGATACGGATATCAAATTAAAGGTATAAATGAGTATTTTAAAAGGGAGTAATCCTTAGTTCCATAGGTGGACGACGTTTCGAGATATCGCCATAAAGGTGGACCAGGGGTGACCCTAGAATTTGTTTGTACAATATGGGTATCAAAAGAAAGGCGTTAATGAGTATTTTAAAAGGGATGTGGGGCTTAGTTCTATAGGTGGACACCTTTTCGGAATATCGCCACAAAGGTGGACCAGGGGTGACTCCAGAATGTGTTTGTACGATATTGGTATCAAATTAAAGGTATTAATGAGAGTTTTAAAAGGGGAGTGGTGGTAGTTGTATATGTGAAGGCGTTTTCCAGATATCGACCAAAATGTGGACTAGGGTGACCCAGAACATTATCGGTTGGATACCGCTAATTTATTTATATATGTAATACCTGGCAAGATTTTAAGGGTGTTTTATTTCGCCCTGCAGAACTTTTTCATTTTCTTCTACTTAATATGGTAGGTGTCACAACCATTTTATAAAGTTTTTTCTAAAGTTATATTTCGCGTCAATAAACCAATCCAATTACCATGTTTCATCCCTTTTTTTCGTATTTGGTATAGAATTATGGCATTTTTTTCATTTTTCGCAATTTTCGATATCAAAAAAGTGGGCGTGGTCATAGTCGGATTTCGTTCATTTTTCATACCAAGGTAAAGTGGGTTCAGATAAGTACGTGAACTGAGTTTAGTAAAGATATATCGATTTTTGCTCAAGTTATCGTGTTAACGGCCATGCGGAAGGACAGACGGACGCCTGTGTATAAAAACTGGGCGTGGCATCAACCGATTTCGCCCATTTTCACAGAAAACAGTTAACGCCATAAAATCTATGCCCCTAACAAATTTCAAAAGGATTGGTTAATTTTTGTTCGATTTATGGCATTAAAAGTATCCTAGACAAATTAAATGAAAAAGGGCGGAGCCACGCCCATTTTTAAATTTTCTTTTATTTTTGTATTTTGTTGCACCATATCATTACTGGAGTTGAATCTTGACATAATTTACTTATATACTGTAGAGATATTAAATTTTTTGTTAAAATTTTACTTTAAAAAAATTTTTTTTTAAAGTGGGCGTAGTCCTTCTCCAATTTTTCTAATTTTTATTAAGCGTACATACAGTAATAAGAGTAACGTTCCTGCCAAATTTCATCATGATATCTTCAACGACTGCCAAATTACAGCTTGCAAAAGTTTTAAATTACCTTCTTTAAAAAGTGGGCGGTGCCACGCCCATTGTCCAAAATTTTGCTAATTTTATATTTTGCGTCATAAGTTCAACTCATCTACCAAGTTTCGTCGCTTTATCTGTCTTTTGTAATGAATTATCGCACTTTTTTGATTTTTCGAAATTTTCGATATCGGAAAAGTGGGCGTGGTTATAGTCCGATATCGTTCATTTTAAATAGCGATCTGAGATGAGTGCTCAGGAACCCACATACCAAATTTCATCAAGATACCTCAAAATTTACTCAAGTTATCGTGTTAACGGACGGACGGACGGACGGACGGACGGACGGACGGACATGGCTCAATCAAATTTTTTTTCGATCCTGATTATTTGATATATGGAAGTCTATATCTATCTCGATTCCTTTATATATGTACAACCAACCGTTATCCAATCAAACTTAATATACTCTGTGAGCTCTGCTCAACTGAGTATAAAAAAAAACAGCCAAACTGGTCTACCGAAAAATCTATGGTTCCGCTATTAATAATTTGAAAATCATAAGGTATATTTTAATAGAGCGTAAGAAATGTATGCATTTGTATATATTTATTCATCTATATACATACATATGTAAATATATGCATGTAATACAAGTTATAATGTGTAATAGTAAACACCTGTCGATCGGTCGGTGTTCATGCGCAGCATCAAAAACAAGCGCACTGATAACACATCAACGATCACACCCATCACCATTGATCAACAATCAGATGATCATTGTTAGGTTTTTGTTCATTCATTAGGTGCTGTTACGAATTAACTAAATTTGTTTTGTTTTACTGTTATTTCATCTTTTAGATACTGTTTTTGACGCTTTGCTTTTGATTAACTTACCGAGCAGCGACTAGATCGATAAATTGATATTGATCAATGTTTTTTCTATATTATTGTTTTATGTTATGTTATTATTCTATGGATATTAGTGGCGACAATGCGAAAAATAAAGTTGATTTATATCTGAAATTTCAAGATTAAGGTCTTCGCCGCTAACTTTGTTTATCTTTTCCTGCTCGTTAAAACCGTGATATTCAAAAAAAAACACTACTTTCTTCCATTAGCTTGTTTTTTTGTATAGGTCTACCTCGCTTAAAATATTAGGTATTTTTGTTCATTTTTTTATAGTTTCCGTATATTATCTCATACAATAATGTTTAATATATGGGGAAGAAGTGACTTCTTTTGTATCATTTTGTGAATTCTTCGAACACTTATTCAATCTCATAATATCTATACATACCTTACAATTTCGATCTGAAAAGAGTGATTGCCAATGCTTAGTTCGGCCAAAAATTTTTTTTTAATAAGAAAGCAATTACTAAGGAGTTTTTAGATCAGTGATACTAATAAGATCTTGCTGTTTAGCTAGAGATGGTCGTCCGGAAACCCTATGAACAAGGCGTTCCCGATTTGGGTTCGTACGATCTGGTCACCCTATGTTTAGCAGCGCCAATCAGGAGATTCAAAACTAATTTGCAACATAAAGAGCAAGAAAATATGTCCAACAGGTTCCTATGATCTTACAGTGAAATGCATAGTAACTATACAATAGACGGACGTGCTTAATTTCCACTCTACAGACGGGTACGTTGGAAAGCGAGAGAGAGATTCAATGGGCCCACTCCGTCGTACTGAAATTAAGGTTTCACTGAATTAACAGGGTAATGTCAAGCGGTCGAAACAAATTGAACATTTTGTTTATATTAATATTTGCATATCGTAATTTTTAATAGATTGTGAAATTTTTTATTTTATAGTAGGTTAGTTTAGGTTAGGCGGTAACTGCCCTGGTAGGGGAAGCTCACTTGGACAACATGGAGGTCCGTTATGATAAACGTTAGTTAAAATAACGGTGACGGAGCTATAGCTCCTTAGAGAATCGTTGCATAGCAACGATATACATTGTAATGAGACCGATATCAACCTTCTGTAAATCCTACGGAGATCAAAGTGAGTCGCAACCAAAATACTTTTGCATAGTTCTGACAAAAGCTGGGCAATCAAGCATAAATTAACTCGATGATTCCATCTCATTATCCTACATACAGCTACAGCAAAATGGGGTTTCCAGTATATTGAGACGCACCGCATGGATTCCCATTGGACAGTGCATATTGGACAACGCTAATTCAGCTGAGTCGAGGCCCATCCATGCAGGAGAAACCACAATTTTGCGCAAAATAAAACTAAATTCGATATATCCCCACATTACAAACGGTTCATGTCGCCGTCCCCAGAAAAGAGAAGAGAAAACAGAAGAAATGGAAAGAAAAGTAGTGGGAGTTGGAGGAAAGTCGGAAAAGTAAATGGAACAATAGAAAGATGGAGAAAGAGAGTAAAAGTAAGAATAAGGGCTTCAGACAAAGCAGTAAAAGAGGTTAAGAGGAAGATTAAGAATAAAGAGCTGTTAAAATAAAGTGCTGATAAGCCAACATTTTTTTTTATTTTGCCATCAGGCAAATCTACATGCTCTGTTGTTGAAGCCTCGTTGCTGTAAAACCTATGACGTTATACATATATTTTTACACCAGCCACCCCTGTCTGTTCAATGAGCCTACTTGAACGCTTGGTTTACACAGAGAAACTTTGGGTCTTGGCCTCACAGATACTCATTCGCAACTTCATGATATGCTCCAGATCGTCAATCATCTCATTGACGTCAGCAGTATGTTTCCATATTCCCTTAGTTCTGGACAATGTGTTACTCTGGAAGATCCAGCCATGCGGTTCCGTTAACTTCACCCTTTTCATTTTCTCTCAGCCAAAGGATATAAATCCTCCCGCAAAAGGAAATACAGAACGCAGGCCATATTTTCCTGCAAGAAACTTCATATTTTAGAGAGGCATAAATGTAGTATAGGTCAATGCTGCACAAGTCAAAAAGTAACACTTAAATTTATGAGGCACTCATAAAGGGGAGTGCCACGAAATCCCAAAAAAAAATACACAAACACAAAATCCCCAAAGAAAAAAAAATAGCCAAACACATAATCCCAAATTCAAAATCCCCAAATCAAAATCCCCAAACACAAAATCCCAGTGCTATGATAAACATCATGACCGTGTAAAAATAGCAATATCTCTTTCCTCTTTCATTCATATTTATGTATCTTACTTACTTACTTAATTGGCGCTTAACCGTCTAAATGGTTATGGCCGTCCAACAAGGCGCGCCAGTCGCTCCTTCGCTCCGCCAACCGGCGCCAATTGGTCACACCAAGGGAGTTTAAATTGTTTTCCACCTGGTCCTTCCAACGGAGTGGGGGCCGCCCTCTACCTCTGCTTCCATAGGCGGGTTCCGATAGAAACACTTTCTTGGCCGGAGCATCATCCTTCATTCGCATAACATGGCCTAGCCAGCGCAGCCGCTGCGTTTTAATTCGCTGGACTATGTTGATGTCTGCATATAGCTCGTACAGCTCATCATTAAATCTTCTTCGGTACTCGCCATCGCGGTATATGGATTATTAGTCCTTTTTTGGTCGCGGCGATTTTAAATAGTTCAATTTGAATTAGTTTTCACATATAATAATGGGGATTTGATTTGGTGATTTTGATTGTAGGATTCTGATTTGGGGATATAACGTGTTGGTAGACCCTCAGAAAACAGGCATATACATGCGAGGGTTATGTTTTACCGGTGGTAGTCAGTTGTAAAAATAAATTAGTCTCTTCATGGTTTTATAGCCCTATTTGAATTTTCTTACTCAACGTATCACGACATTTTTTTGTATGCAATACGCTTTTCTCTAAAAGTTTCGTAAATTGTTGATACGTGCTAACGTAAAGAAGGGACGATATGTTAAAAGGTAGGCATATTTTGCACTTCTGGTATTGATATACGACAGAATCTTAGGTAATTATCCTTTGGGGTTAACTAGTGGCATTTGAGATATTTTCGTTATATGTTTTTATTATATGAGTACTGAGTAAAAAAAAAAAATATAAACCACTATTTTGAAGACTTAATACTTATACCTAAAGGAATTGAAAGTGTGTCTGTTGGACACTCATGTGTTGATAAGGGTTAATCTTGCCAGCTAATTCTTCAACCCGTAATAATAGATACAAAACTGTAGTGCATACGTATGAGATACAAATTTGCATCTGATTCACTGATTTATATCTAAAGGAGCATTGACTGAATTATAAACAAATAATTCTTTTGATTTGTTGTAATTTTAATTATCACCTTATTTTATACAAGGCGTATCGGTGTAAAAAGCCATGTTTTACGATCACTGATCTACCATAAATGTCGTATGCATTGAAGTCATAGTAGAGGGCGTGGATGGCTGAAGATATATGTCGCTAAGCTAAATTTTTGAAAAAATGTATTTCAAGTAAGGCTTCCCTACAAACGTATGTCCACCAATAGCTGATCAAAACTATAGTTGTCTTCAAATCTTCACTACATGCGCTTGCTTAGGGTAAACAGGGAATATTTTAAATGTTCACCGAGAAAGATATTCAATCACGGTTAAAACAAAAAATCTCAAAACGTCGACAGAAGCGCCTTCTATGGCCACACGTATTCAGTGACTTCATGGCATATTAAGTTTAACAATGTGGTGAATAATATTAGATATCAATAAACATGGTCGCGCGCTATTTGTCTTTTTCCATAGTTTTAGCAAAGTGAATCTCGTGCTCTATCTCACAATCTGCAGATGTATCTGGAGCGAATTGACCTACCAATTAAAATACCTCACATAGATGGAATGTGTCTGTTGTGCTAGCAAAATTTGTTGGGACGTCCCAAAACGCCAAAATCCCAGTTAGTAATAGGGGTTACATTTAAAATCACCCAGCCCTCTTGGCAAATATTTGAAAGGTATTCTAGGACCCGCTTTATTGCTGTCTTGGGATCTGATAATTGTACCGCCCATGCAAGTCGCAGGCTTGAATCTGGATACGATCATAACCAGTATACTGCAAGGTCCCCTTCCATGTAGCATGGATTTTGAGAAGGTGAGCGTTGCCACGCCTTTTTTAGAGAAAAGTGTATTATTATCTTCGCACGTATCTAAGTAGATACGAATATCTGCCCTAACGTCAAGACAAATAGTTGCATGTTTTCAGTAATATAAAGGAGAGCAAAGAGATGGTTTTTTTGAAACATAGAGGAACTTTTGATAACTTCAAACCAAAGAGAATGAAATAAGGGCAAAGGAAGACATTGGTGAAGAAATAAATAAAAAGGTATGCAATATGTATAAAAAACTAAAAAAAACCATATATCATTTTTGTTTAGAGCACGACGATTTGTCATGCTAATATGGGGAGATAAGAGGAAAGAAGAAGAAGAAGAATGAAATTTAGATGGGATGACAAAGGATCAGATATGGGGAGAAGAGATAAGAGAGGAAGAGAAATTGTAATGAAACAGAAAAAGATGTAGTAGCTGAAGAGGAATCGAAAAGAATTGTCAAGGTACAAGGGAGGAGGGAGAAGAGAATGAGAAATGAAGGAGAAAGATTAGAAAGAAAAGAAAGATAAAGCGAAAGATAAGAAGAAGAACTAAGATAAAGAGAATGAAAGGAAAAGAGAAAATAAAGAAAAAAATCGAGGGAATGGAAAATGAGAAAAAAGAAGAAGGAGGTTGAATACAAATGGGATCGTAAGTAAAACGGTTGAGGAGGGGAAGAAAGAAATGGGGAAAAAGAAGAGGAGAGGGAGTAAAGTAACGTTTTTAAAGGCTCGGTTATTAGAGAAAAGTTCGATAAAAAATGCAGAAAATTTATAAACTATAATGCCTAACAATTGTAGGTTCAATACGACTGAGTTTAACCCTTGAATTTCTTTCGGAAGTAAAAAATTAGCTATGACTGCTTTTTATGTTCTTACATTTTTTTTCATTTGTATTATATTTTGCTTAATTACAGTTGAACATGTGAGTTATATTTATTTATTGTACAAAACTTTATTTTTATTTACAATTTATTACTATTTTATACAATGAAATAATGAGAAAGCTTTCCTTTGAAAATAAAAAAAAAAACTAGTTTAAAAACGGCATAAAAAAATTTATACATTTATCTGTACTCTATGTTAAAAAAAATGTATCAAAGAAATTTTCGGGGCAGCATAACAAGATCAGTATGATTTAAAGGAAAACTATAAAGCTTTTATTTAACAATAAAAATATAGAAAAATCCCCTCTTTGGAAAAAATTTCAAAAAAATGTTTTTTAATCAAATTTACTAAATACTATTACATTTATATCGAAAGATGTAAAAAATCTTAGACACCGTTTTATTCATTATTCTTAGAAAGCCAATTACACGACTTATGATTTATAGAAAAAAAGGCTTCCACAAAAAAAATAGAGAATTCAGAACGCTTATATCTCCGTAACCATCCAAAATTGCACAGCAATTTCACCAATTCATTCAATCGAAGCGATGAGCTTTTAAGTGGAACGGTCTGATATACTTAACCGCCATGAATATTCAAAAGTCAATTCCAATTTTTGTTCTATGACATTTTCAATACAGTATTAATGACTTAATACTTTTTTTTTGAAAAAACTATCTTTATCTTTCGAGAAGAACGATAACTAGAAAAATTTGTACGTTTCGTTTCGAAACAAAGATGAAAATTTTTTTGGGGGGATTGGTGGGTTTAATGGCAGAAACTTTGCTCGGATACAAGGTTATCCTTCCTTTATTTCTTTATGTATCTATTTCACTGTGACGTGTTATGATGTGATTTAAGTTTTCCGTATTTCTTATTGTTATTCCCAAATTCGTTAGTTTATATTTTCCGCAATATTTTCCTTGGTTTTTTATTGATACCAGGCACAAAATAATTGTTAGTGTTAATTCACACTGATTCCTGTTGGGAGTGCAAAAGCTTTCCCTAACTCCAGGTCTGGGAAGCATTGCATCTCCCGACACCGTCAAACCGCCAGAAGGGTGGCCAGGAGCCAACCTTGAGGCCTATTTTTCTTCCACACCTCAACCAAATAAGCCCGAATATATTGTGGCTAACCCTATATTATTATGCTTTGATGTTCCATTGATTGAATACCACTTTAAATAATATTGAATTGAAATATTTACCATCGTGATCCACATTCATTTCGATTGAATTTCCAATAAATGGCAATGCGGCAGGTCCTGGAATTTTTTCAATCAGATGAACCACACGTGCGCGTCTTTTATTGTATATCACCAAGAAAAATGTAATAGCAGCGACTAAAAATATGGTAATGGGCGAATATCCTTCCACAAATTTTGTAACTTTAGTTAGCAGGACACTCTCAGCCATGAGAGCGCTCATTAATTTGTCAGACATATTGACAGATAAATTAAACACTTTTTTTTGATTTTGAGGAATATTTATTTTTTAGAAATTTTTACTTTTTTGCAGATGTTGTATTTTTTTTGTTACAAATATATGCTTTTCTATTAAGCTTTATTTTTTTTATATATTTTTTTTTATTCACACTACACTTTCATTTCATATACACGCTTTGTAAAGCATTAACATTTTGTTAATTATATTAAACTAATGATTTAGAAAAAAATTGAATTATCTAGTAACCAAAGTCAGCCACCAAACTCCACATTCACGCTTAACGTTTTTTACCGCCACGGCTAGACTGCTGCTGAGTCGCCAGCTGAATGTCAACTAACCAAATCTCTATGAATGCTTAAAGATTTAAAAAGAAATATTCAAAAATCTATCTCACGCGCCATTTTCGCCACTACTGTAATGCAGCTACCACAACAGCTGCCTACGTCATCATCATTAAGCAGCGCGCCTAGCATAGCAAATGTTGAGAATTCATTATTAAGCCGGTCTCTAAGCTCACAAACGATGCCCAATTGTTTGAGTTTGACTGAAGCGCCACTAAAATGAGCAGCACGCACCAATTGATATGATCAAGCAACAACACAGCGCGGTGGTCCATTAAGTATGGGTAATGAGCTTAGACGAGCTAATCGTAAGCGAATTGAACTTTCAGCGTATTTTGAAGTTCATAGCGCACAGCCGAGTTTGAAATGTAGGGCAATCTAGCTTTTGTTGTTTTTTTTGTTGTTATTTGTAAATTGTGGAAAAGGGTAACATATATACAAGAGCGCTACTGATAATGAAAAACATATGTAAATACTTAATTAAATACATATTAACAATCAGCTTATACACTCTACTTACACATGTAAATATGTAGGCGCTAGCTCTTATTTATTTATGTATGTTAATTGTACATACACGTCGAATGTCTTTTCTCATGTAATACAACACTAACAATTGAGCCACACTTGATGATGCTGCAGCTTTTAGCCGAGCTCAAATAAAATTTCATAGAAAACGCTAAAAAAATAGAAAAGTATGTCTTAAGCGATTTTAATCTGCGGCTTTATCACAGCGTTGTTTTTATTACTTTGTTTGAAAGATGCCCTTGACGTTGATTCTGTGTAATTTTTAGTTGATACCTTTTTTTGCTTGTAATTTTATGTTTATGCGCAAAGTGTTTTAGCAGCGTTGTGCTGTATTTTTAGTTGTTACAGTGATATGTGAAATTGTATTCAAAGTTCAAAACAATTGAGTATTTTAAAATTTATTTAAGAGAGCCAAATAGCGAAATATGGAATCATGGAATAACAACTTCAGCAAACGTTAGGATAAAGTAAACGGTCAATAAAGACCTAACATGAACTAAGTGTTCATAGCGTTTCAACTGCCCACAACTACTGTAACTGCTCGCCTAAGCATGTGATGCCAAAGCATCATGAGCCTCAAGCCTTCTCGCTTTGAGATATGAGCAACATTGATAGTTTCGGGCATAAGAGATGCGTATGATCATAGACATTTTGCAATCCGTGATTCTATCCACACCTTTCCTGCTTGAATGATGATATTCAACTCATGGCATCTTCTCATTTCTCCCAAACGAATTGAGACATTTACCTCTATGTATCAAGATCAGCGTTCTTCTTTGGCAACTCAACGTCCTTCTCATTAACATCAATTTTGTTCTGGCTGGGAACTTTATATTGAGGAACCCTTCTCCATTTACCAGGGGCCTCCACTTCATGGCACACTTATCTTCTCATTACGTATGCGAAAGCAATCATTTCAAATTTGCAGCTCAACCGCCCTTGTCTCAGTATTTTTCCTCTATCCACATATACAATTTCCACCAGAAGGATAATGCCCTTACCTGTCAACTTGTAGGATCCCCTGCTCTCTAGGTCAACACAGTTTGAAGCAGACTCTACCCTTTTCAGTAGTTCGTAACCATCTGCTTTCATATGTACATGTGTATCGTATCGTTAGCTCTTTCTTGTGGCGCCAAAATCTCGCTCCAAGCTCATGTTCGAAGACGCTATATTAATATAGACATACGGTCTGTCCTCAAGCCAACCCGGGCCTTAAGCCTTTTGCTATTGTTTCTAGACTGCGGTCGGCATATTCAAAATGGCATGCAATGCTGCTTTTGGCGCCATTTGTCACTGATGGTCTTAAATTGTCCCCAGCGGGGGCTTAGAATATACCCGCGATAGGTATGCCTCTGATAAGAGGCGACCCAAAATTGATTCAAGTGGGTGTAGAGCGCAACCCTTTCAAGGTGTTGCCAGCGCAAATAAAGATTGTCCAACCCAATTTTCAACCTCACCTAGCCGTGGCGAATCCTGTTATTTTAACAGCCGAGGCTCTGGCGACCCAAGCTCCTCATTGATCTAGGAGATGGTAAGGCGGTATGGCCTTGTAGGTTTCATGTGGTCATACTAAATCGTTCCCGAGATGATCGGACTATTGTTTTAATAATGCTTCTTGCCGGAACGTATCGGATCTGCATTCGGCAAAGCACCATCAACATCTGTAACACTCCCCAAGGACTTCGGGGAGTGTCCTAATGTTCGGTACAACCACAACGAACAACAACACCACACAACGCAACATGGCTTACATTGACATTAGCAGTTTCTTAGCAGGAGCACACATTCGTATGTGATATCCTTAACTGTAGTCCTTATCGATTTTGAGGTTTACAATAGTTTTATTTCACTTTTTGCAGCCTACCATGAAGCCGAATATTAACATTGACTCGTGTCCGACATCCTTTAACCGTCTGAAGCAGTGAGTCTAGACATAAGTCGTGCCATTTGAATTCTCAGGACCACATAATGTTCATACACTGTCCCCCTCATCCTACATTTTCAACGACACATATTATCATACGTCCTGTCGTACCTTATATACTAAGTCGAAAGAAAAGTTTCTAAAGTCCGGTCATAAATTTGAAGCTTATGTTGAGGGTCTCTGAAATACATTTTTTAAGATTGTTTATCCTTACAATACAGCCAATTCTCTCTAATTCCTCTCCATTTCCCTTTGAGCTATGAAAGTTCTTTTCTTATAGGTTTGTACCCCTTAAGTATGATTTTCTTTTCATCAAATTATAGAAATATCGAGTACGTTAGAGTGACTGCCGATCTCTAAAGCATGACTTAGACGAATCATAGAGCTCTGCCGAAAGGAAGGCAAAAACAACGTACATATCAATTCATAACTCGAGTATGTCAAATAACAAAAACCACAAAAATCACAGTATCGGCAGCATTTTGCAGGAATAAAGACAACAAATAAAACATTTCGGTAGCTCTCGTCAAATAAGCTCTGATTTAGGGCGGCCTTTCTTGCAGACCTTTTCTTTATATGTCATAATGCAGTACCAACCGCAGTTTAGAACCTTCTCTAGTCAAACAGCCTAGTAGTCTAAACTCATAAATACGTGTCTAAATGTAAATGTCACTTAGTTAACTCGCGGATCTAATGTACATCTAAACACGGGACAGTGTAATATATACATATCCATATGAAATAGCCGAAACTTTATGGAAATCATGTATTTGAGTCAATGGTGGCGATATCCATACACCCGGTAACCACCATAACCATACCTTATCACCAATTGTTTTTCGCCATAAGCGTAAGGGGCCCATAACATATAATACTTCATATTTTGGGTGAATGTCACTAAATGTTTTTGATTTGTGAGTTTTAGTTTGGATACGAGTCTTGCTATGCTTTTTATTTGTGGATCTTTGGTTGTATATTTTTTGTATTTTGTCTATATGTAATTTTTTGTTGTTATTTTCGACATATTTTAGGTTACAGGCACCAATAACCGATGTCCTAATGGATATGGATACAACGGTAAAATTAGTTAGTGTATTTTAACTGACTATGGCGTGTATGACTATGTCACCGTTTGCCGGGCCCTTTAATCGTGTATTCACAATGGATATCAGCGATTGCTACTAGGCCATGAGAAATAGTAGAACTAGGACTATGTCTATAAAAATGCTATATTCTGAAATATCAATATTGTACAAAGAAATCTTGTACAGATAGCTGTTTGTTAATAAATATTTATCGCAATGACTTTGCGCTTCATGGTGCTTAATGCCGGAGGAGCGACTCAACGGAAGGGGTGACCGCATACCCACTATGCGACAAAATCACTTTTTTTCTGGTATTGACACAAACCCACTATTTTGTAGAGATTGAGGCTTAAGTATACAATTACTACTCCGTTTTTCGAAGCTAGCCTCCAATAAAAACAATAGATATATCGCTTTCGAAGTTCGAAATTCTATATTTCGAAATTTTATGTTAACGCGTTCAGCAATTAAAAAAGTAAAATGTGGTGTACTTAAGCCTCAATCTCTACAAAATGTGGGTTTGGTGTAATACGCCAGCACAACTATTGACAGTGTATTAAAATATATCCGGATGATATTCGACATAAAGATGTGGTATTCATTTCACATAAGCGTGAGTAGCACCGGCTGTAATCAGCTAATAGCGCAGCAGATGCTATTGGAGATTCGACTCTGCAGTTCCTTGTGGGTGAGCCATCACGAAACTCCGCAAACGTTTCTAAGGAACATTATATGCCAGTAGTCCCACAGTGCGACAAGAGTGGAAGAAACGAATAAGTGAATAGTAAAATGGCTTTGTTATGAGGTGTGCTAGCGGAGAGGTGTAGATGAGTAATACGATCTGTGTGCTATCGAAGTGTTACATCTTCACCACACGGTGGGGCCGCGCCAAATGTCCGCAAAACAGAACTTTACTTGATAATTCTTGTACTATTTATTATACTGATGTATTTTCTGCAAAATGTTTCTATACTAACAAATGCAAGCATATATCCAGAACACGTTGCGACATGTGGTGGATATTGAAGCACATATCCTGTTTTCTCTACGAGTCTCACCTTTACGTTCTTCTAGTCATGATGGGCACTCCTAGTCTTTTGAAAAGACATGCGTTGGTAAAAGACACAAAACCTATCAAACGTGACTGAAACAAGCGATGGAGCACCAAAATACACATTACCCGAGACATTAACACCACGAGTGACACCAGAAGCGAAGCGACTCGAATCGACCACTCTCTGTGAAGAGGCCATAGAAAAGCGAAGTCCTCTTTGTGAAAAATGGGATATTGATATCGTAAACGTGAAAGAAGCGCCGCAAAATGCCGAGCATGCTAGAGATGTTGTGTCTTTCCGCAGAATGTGAAATTTCTCGCGTTATGAAAGTGTTCTCGTTCATCTTCACACAAGAAAATACGTAAAGATTTACACGACTAAATGACCTTAATTTTATATTTGGATTTCTCTTAGACGTTGAAATTTGTTAAACAAAGGATAATAACGACTAGAAAAATTGTAAGACTTGTGTGAATTTTATAATACAGATTTCGATGGAACAGAACTTTTATCGAAATATGTGACTGCAAAATATTACTTCGCAGTAGAAAAGAAATTGAACCTAGAAACTCCGTTAGAATATTACTTTTATAATCTCGATAGGAGAAGATGTTTTCCAAACTTGCGAGTGGCACTTCAAATACTCTTGACTATCTCAGTATCAATTGCTAGCTGCGAACGTTCATTCAGCAAATTAAACTGATTTTGACATATTTACGATCAACGATGGGGGAAGGTCGCCTAAGTGACCTAACATTATTAAGTGTGGAAAAGAAAAATTTTAAATGATAAATTTGTATGATATCATTGATATATTTGCTTCTCTAAAGTCAAGGAAAATTTGCACATAGATATTAGTTTTACTAATGTATTATAATCATATTATTATTAAATATGTATTTGAGTCTACTTATAGATGATACTCTTCAGCCCATGATAAAAATATAGGAAGGTAAAACCATTCTCTCTCTCGGCGGTCATAATGTGTTTTTGATTTTTAAAAAATTTTTAAAATCTCTCTCAAAACTTTTGGAAATGCCAAACCAAAGTTTAACAAACCAAAATTTTAGCATTTCGACTTTTACAAATGCCCGATAAAAAAATAAATATAAATAGATCGAAAATTTTGGTATGTAGTTCGGTTGTATAGTAATTTGTACGATTTAACCATGCATGGTCATAATTTGCTCATACCAGCATCCAGCTTACTTCCATCATTAGAGATGTGCAGGTCTTCGCAGCTGGACGATTCACCTAGTCCATTGGGGATATTAATTTGTGGAGTTGAATTTTTCCGACACCTTTTTCCCCCACTTTGCGTTAGTGGGACATCCCGATTTTGTTTTGATGACATGCAGAGAGCAGCGCACATAACATGTTTATCATCGACAGAACTAGGCGGCGTAGTCTTTTTCCCGTCCGTCCATGTATGGCTCTTATTTTTGTTGTAAAATCCCTCGCCTGGGTTAATAGCTAGAACACTCAAGAAACTTTTAAATAAAATCCGCTAACGGAGGTCCAAGAATCGAGCAGTTTCAATATGGTTTTACCAAAAAGAAGTTGCTATTACAGATTTTGTGTTCCACATTACAGACGAATAGATGATTTGTGCTATACACCAGGCTGGGGCCATACATAGAGATCGAAGTTGGGCAGAATACCGCGCATAGTCCTGCGGAAGTATGCATTCTTCCTTTTGACGATGTCTGCAAAGGCGTTATATTATATTTTATTTTCTGGGCGCAAGAAACCTCGCTAGGCCACTCGCTTGGTCGTACTTGGTTTCTAGCAGGTATTATAATACTAGAGAAATTAAAAATCGCATGCGCCAGAATGTAGTGATTTTCCTATCTTGGAATGGATCTATATATGTATTATAACAATTTTGTGAGAGTAACTATTCAGTCTGTATCATTGATGACTCAGCGAAATTGCGAATTTATGCAGGAAATGTGCGCAGTCCTAGTACAATTTGTGTTTATCCATATGTTTTTAATAACTACAGTTATTGAATAAATTAGCCTCCTACCGAAATCGAACGAACTAGACGCAAATGCGAGTGATTTAACTTCTCTCTGTGTCCATAAAGACTCCCGAATAGCTGAATAAGCGCGGAGATATAATAACTCAAAGAATGTTAGCTAAAATTAGCAAGGGTATTTCTCACTGAAGATGGCCGTTAGCTTAGATAGACGCGGAGGAGGGTAGAAGAAAATATAAATTGTGTGCCTCATATTTATTGAGGATAAAGCTCCACATCCACACACAAATAAACCACTTTGCTCATGTTCATCTAAAAAATGAAATGCAAGCCGCGATATCCACCGAAGAGATTTTGTGCAGAGATTCTCTCAAGAAATTTCCGCCATGTTCCCTTCTTAGTTATCCTATACATTGAGGGGACGGCACTTACTTACAAGTTTTATGCTGCCGACTGGACAGGCAGCTGTAGGTAGCCGAATGTTCACTGAGAATTTTTCATGACAGAAATACACTCGGAGGGTTTTGCTACACTCTGCATCGGGCTACATAGAAAACACTTGTATATCTAATTAAAAGAACTCTTTTCACGAAATGTTTTGATGATGCTTGCCGGGGACTTGAACTCAGGACTTCGTTTGCTATGGCAGAGCGTAAAAGCATTAGTCGCTTCTATGCTTTTTTTTACAGTAACACTAGTAGACTTCATTATATTATACTCATGGTTCGAGATATGTTCGATGACTTCTCATATATCAAGAATGATCTGGCGAGCCATGCCTGTCCGTAAACACGAACCGTTGATTGAATTTTGCGGTATCTGTATGAAATTTGGTATGTAGTTCCTGGCACTTAGACTCAGATCGCTATCGTAAAATGACGAAATCGGACTATAACACGCCCCACTTTTTCGATATCGAAAATTTCGAAAATGAAAAGTGCGCTAATTCGGATATTTTAAGCGATGAAATTTGGTAGTGGGTTGATCTTAAGTACATTTTGGACAATGGGCATGGTACGGCCCCTTTTAAAAGAGGTAAGTTTTAAAAAGTTTTGCAAGCTGTCATTTGCAGCTGAGTATGTAATGTCTTCGGTACACCCGACAACTTGCCTTCCTTACTTGTTTTGTATTGTTACAGTTTATTTAAGTTTTTTAGTTTCCAATTCATCTTTCAAGAGGCGTGTTTTGAAATGTAAAAATATATTTGTATTGTTGAATTAAACTAAATGACGGATGTACCGACATATATATATATATGAACCCGGATCTCTTTTTAAAAACCGACTTCTTTCCCAAAGCGAGTTTCAATTTGGATCCACGTTGTTTTTTAGAAGCGGTTACGTTTTACGGTCTTGGTACCTTTTTAACCGGTTGGGCTCTTTCAAAACTTTAAAACCACTACATTTTATACGGGTCTTTTTTGCAACGCATACTTTACATATCCGCATATTTTTAGAAACAGTATTTTTCGAGTGTAGGTAATTTGCCGGACCGGGTTCTTGTTTAGTACTGGATACTTTTATACCTGGGCCCTTATTATACCGCGAGCTTCTTTATGGATCTGGTAAACCAAGTGCTTTTTTGAATCTTTCAACTTGTTTAGAACCGGGTAATTTTTTATTACCAGATACTTTTCACCGGCGCGTACTCTTTCTGGATTCGGCTGTTTTTTAGAACTGCAATACTTCATAGTACTTTTTTAAAACTAGATACTTTTCAGAGGCGGGTACTTTTCAGATCCGGGCATGCAATTACTGGCATATGCTGATGACATTAATATCATCGGCCTAAACACCCGCGCTGTTAGTTCTGCTTACTCCAAACTGGAAAAAGAAGCGATAAAGATGGGTTTGATGTGAATGAGGACAAAAGAAGCTACCTGCTGTCATCGATCAAAGAGTCAGCTCATATGCGCCTTGGCAACCACGCTACTGTTGGCAGCCATCTTTCGAAATAGTAAAAGACTTCGTTCATTTGGGAACCACCATCAATACTAGCAACAATATCAGCTCTGAAATCCAGCGAGAGAATCACTCTGCCAATAAATGCTACTTTGGACTAGGTAGGCAATTAAAAGTAAGTCCTCCTCAACAAAGAAATCATACTCTACAAGCACTTATCGTCCCGTCCTGCTATATGGTGCAGAAGCATGGACCATGACAACATCAGATGAAGTGGCTCTGGGAGTGTTCGAGAAAAACGTTCTTCGAAAGATTTATGGATTTCTACGCGTTGGCTGTACGAGGCGCAGACATTAGCATAGTCCAGCGAATTAAACGCAACGGCTGTGCTGGCTAGGCCATGTTATGCGAATGAAAAATGACGCTCCGGCCAAGAAAGTGTTTCTATCAGAACCCGCCTATGGAAGTAGAGGTAGAGCCTGGCCCCCACTCCGTTGAAAGGACCAGGTGGAAAATGATTTAAACTCAGTTGATGTGACCAATTGGCGCCGGTTGGCAGAAAATTGACACAACAGCCAAGGCGTTGTATTCTTTTCTATAACGTGCAAACTGACATTAATATATTTAATCGGTTATAAATATGTAGAGCCATATTTTTGCGCAATGAAGTCCTTATTTCAGTTCGATTTGCGGGCGCCGTAGTGTGTTGGTAGTGTGCTCCGCATAACACGCCGAAGATGCTGGGTTTCAAGTCCAGGACAAAGCAACATCAAAATTTAGAAACAATAAGAAAAAAGTTTGCTAAGCGGGGTCGCCTCTTGGCAGTGATTTGGCAAACTCCGAGTGTATTTCTGCAATGAAAAGCTTCTAAGTTGGAGTCGGCGTAAACATGCAGGTCCCGCAAATTTTGAGGAGAACTGAAAAAAGGAGCACAACGCTAATTGAAAGAGAAGCTCAGCCTAAAACCTCTTTGGAGGTATATCGCGGCTTGTGTTTAATTATTATCTTTTTTATTTTTACTTAATATTTTATGTTAATATAAAACAAAAAAATGCTCTGTCACTTGTTTTGCGTGTTTTTTGTTTTTCAAATTACTAAAATTAAAAGGCTGTATTTGTTTTATGTTTAATTTCGTTGTTTTCATATTTTTTGTACCTGCTCATTTAAAGAGTGAGTGTGTGTATGTATGTATGTATTTGTGGATATGTACATATGTATGTTCGTCTTAAATGCAGAGTATATTTTCTAACCACACATTTCACATAAATATTAATAGCAGTGATCCCAAATACTTATTTTGGTGTTAATTCAAAGGTTTAAATAATTATGTAAAGTAGTTATGCATCCAAAATGCTAATCTGAATGGTATCCGAAAAATGCGCAGACTTGATGTAAATATGTTGTAGGATTTTTTTCGATTATACTACGAACATATGTATGTATGTGCTTTTATTTGTTGGCATAGTTTAAGAAAAAAGACTCGGTTAGGTAGGTTGAGGTGGGCTGCCCGAGGCAACTTAGGCCAGTAATATAGGCTCGTGTGATACCACGATGATACACCGTTACCTTTCCCCTTCGAACCATTTTGACGGCCTGATAAAGTTTCCAGATCCTTGACGTCATGCTTCACAACCTGGCTCAGATTGTCTCTAGAAATGGAGCACCCAGAAAGCGCTTCCGTGCTCCGCTTACTGCCGTGCAGTTGCAGATGAGGTGAACCACCGTTTCATCCCTCTCATCCTCTTAACAACTCCTGCAGTATCGACGATAAGACTCTCCTAACCGTTCTGTATGCCTATCATATAGGCATGATGAGTTGGTGCCCACACAAGTGTGGAATTGTATCGTACTTAGGTTGTACACGTGACGGGGATCTTTTAGCATCCATTTGGCCAGAGTTCTTCGAGTTCGACACCCGTGTTTGTAGCCATCTTTTTTCGGCTTGACGGTGGATGTGTTCTTTAGCATTTGCTTGCATGTGGCAGTGGCATACGTAAGCGTTCTTGGCTGGAAGAATCTGCCTGATGTACCCAACTTGCATCATGGTAATTTCATGACCTTAATATTATGTGTAAGTTTTTCTTAAAGTAACAGAACAGTTATATTTAAAGTGCATGTCCATTGTTTAACATGACTTGTGGTTTTACGGCTCCAATTAACCATGATACTTACATATTTACAAGTGAATAAGATGAACTTTCACAGCGGAACAAATAGCTTTTTTCTTGAAGAATATTACCCTCACTGCACTCTTAAATTCTAAATTGTACCGAAGCCACATGGCTGAAAGAACACATAAACTTACGAAAGAACTGAGGAACAAAACTATAGCGTAAAAACATATTTAGGTTGGGGTACTAACGAAAAAATATTGGCACTAGAATATAATACTACAGCAGTTAAAAAATCGGCCGGAATTTACGATTTTCCATGGAATGGTCAATATATGTATTGTACAATTTTTAGAAAAAATATTGTAACGAATTTATGTAATTCCCCTTATTTGCAATATTCTACTAAGGTTCGAAACACTAAACTGTTGAATATATAACACTACTATTCAATAATGCAAAATGGCCTTTATTCAAGTACTTTCAAAATAACACTTCTATTGCTAGACAGATAGCGTGCTTAAGCGAAACTGATTCTCGCGCCTCTACTGGTGTAGCCTTTTTACTGTTTAGTTTACTCGTTGAAATTTCTAGGCGGTTCTGTGCTAGAATCTACTAGTTGGTTATCTGCTATAAGTTTCTCAGCTATAACTACAGATGCACAATTTTATAGCTACTCTCACAGCTCATGTTTGTGAGCAATACTTCCACAATTATATTGCATATTTCAGATAAGATATCTGCATGTGTTTTCGCGTTGCTTCTCCCTGCGTGTACGTACATATGTGTAGACATAATGATTGAATTATTGATGTGCATAAAGTTACTGCTTAGCATCGGCTTAGAGATGGCAGTACCCCTTAGTATTGCTAATATTCGTAACAATATTTAATTGTATCATTTATGATACAGCGAAATTGCGAATTGACGCAGAAATCGTTCGCACTAGAATATTGTTTATCAACAGATTTAAAATACTACAGAGTTATTGAATATACTACCCTTCCCCGAAATTGGACTCGCAAATGCAAGTGATTTAAATTCCATCTGTGTCATAAAAATCCCGAAAAGGTTGAAAGCTGGAGGTATATAACTTCAACAAATATTAGCAAAATAGCGAGGGTTTTCTCCCTGAAGAAGGCCCATTAGCTTTGAAACGCGTAGGAGGATAGAAGGAAAGTATAAAATTGTGTGCCTTATATTAATTGGGATAAAAGCTTCAATCCAACAAAAAGAAACAGACAAACCAACTTGCTCAATTATATAAATATAAAATTCAAGCCGCCATATCCACCGAAGAGATTTTGTACCTCCTTTTAATTTTTCCGACAAATTTAGTGGACGGGACTTACTTGCATGTTATATACTGCATCTGAACGGCAGATGCAAGGCAGCCGAACGTTCACTGAGAAGCTAGCATGGCAGAAATACACTCTGGAGGGTTTGTCAACCTCTTCAGCGGGGAATTGTTTCTAATTATGTTTTACAATTTTTTTTAAATATAATTGGATTAACTTAAAAATGAATTAAACTAAATGGAGGATGTACTGACATACTATATAAGAACCCGGATCTCTTTTAAGAACCGATTTCTTTTCCAAAAGCGGGTTCAATTCGGATCCACGTTGGTTTTTAGAACCGAGTACGTTTTCGGATCCTGGTACTTTTTTAAACCGGTTGGATTTTTCAATCCGGGAAATTTTGTGAATCCAGTAAAATTTCATACCCGAGTTCTTTTCAAGACGGGGCCCTTTTTAAAACCCGGTACTTGCTTAAAATCCACTACATTTTTATTAACGATCCGTTTTCGCAACCCGCATGCTTTTCATAGCCCGAAATTTTATAACCAGGTAGTTTGGAGTTTAGGTAATTTAACGGATCCGTTATTGTTTGGTACTGAATGCTTTTTACTACAGGGTCCTTTTAAAACGCTTGCATACTTTTCGGATCTGGATATTTTTAAGACCAAGTGCTTTTTTGAATCCTGCAACTTGTTTAGAGCCGGATTCTTTTTTATTATAAGGGCTTACTTTTCACCGCCGCCGTACTCTTTGATTCGGCTGTTTTTAGTTCTGATATTCAAAGTCGTTTTTTAAAAACTAGGTACTTTAAGTAACTGCTTTGCAGATCCGGGTATTTCTTTCATTTCTCATTTTCAATAAAAAAAAACAGCATACGTTAAAAAGTTACAAACGAGTAAAGTTCAATAGTCAGATTCAGAAAAAGGTATGGTACCCACATTGCTTTAGAACGGCAGGCCATTAGATTAGCTCTTAGACCAAAGGAGAGTTACATACAAGTATACAAGTGATGCTAATACGAGCGTGTTAGGGTTTTTACCTTAAATTAATTATAAGGCTATCTGTCCGGTAAAAAATTTTTTGATGAGCACAATTTGTGTGTTCATAGGGCAGATTAATTTTAAAGGCTCACATGAGAAAGCCGGCCCATAATAACAAAATCTATTCTTCGATCAAATGCTTCAGACACGAAAGACTGAAACAACGAACTCGATAAAAAATTGCATGTAAAGAGTGTTGTCAATAGAATTTTTAAGAAAAACCCTTACTGCAGCTCCAGATTTCTACTTCCCTTAGGTAAATAGAAATTTTCTTCACAAGTTTCTATACATGATTTTTCATGCATCGAAATACTTGATAGAAAGATATTGGCTATTCGTAAAAATATTGCATAAAATTTTGTCAGCACCATAGGTAATATATTGGCCATCTGATTTTAATATCTGTGACCTGGAATCATGAAAGGGACCTATTATGCGAAACAAGTTTTCGAGAAAAACGCGTTTAAAATTTTATGTTTAGCTTGACTCTGTGTAGCGGCACGGACGATTGTGACACAAATTTTGTAATTAAAAATTTAAGTAACTTCCCGATAAGCTACAAGCTTGAAACTTGGAATATAGTTCAGAACCGATGACAATGCAATAATAAGAAAGAACATCCGATAGGTGGCGCATGGATCGAAATATTTCAAAAAATCCTATTTGTGGTCCGATTTGGCTTTAAATGCGAACTGTGAAATATAGAAAATGCGGTTTGTTCCATCACAAAGACCATTAAATTTCCTATAAGAATCACTCAAAAAGTGAACAACGGTATTTTCGCACAATAGGTCCCTTTCATGATTCCACGTCACATATATGTTTGTTTGTTTAATGGTGTGTTCAACTTAAACTATTATGTAAGGATCATTACGAACATTACGAAATTGCTGATGATGATTACGTGGCGGTTTTCGAAATGGTACCATCGCAATATGTCAGTATACTGAAAGAAATGATGCTAGTAAAATCAACAAATCGGTTCTGTTGTTCTTGCCTTAACGGAGATTCGGGAAATTGATCGAATTATGTTAATTCGACCGAAGTTCTTTGTCAAGCGAACAAATTAGTTTATTTCTGTTGTTCTTGCCTTAACGGGTAGATCGGTGAAATTGATCGAATTATGTAATTCGACCGAGTTCTTGTCAAGCGAACAAATAAGTTTAGACATTTCAACAGAAGAGAAATTGTCGCTCTTAAGTAAACAAAATTCTGTAAATTGACAGATTCCTAATCAATCCAAGTGATTTTTCTGTTAACACAATGATCTCATTAGTCATTCAACAGCGATCAACAGTCAATACATGAGCAAATTTCAAAGATAATTTACGCTCACTGCGCTCTCTACTTTGTACTTATGATGATGGTGCCACTTGTCATACCAAAATAAGAAAACCACCAAATCGAAAAACAACACACAAAATGGGGAAAACAACAAAAAACTAGTTTTCAGTTATCAATACAAAACGAAAAACCCTTTTTGAATTTACTGTGCAAAAAATTATGAGATACCGGGACACCTATTTATCGGGTACGATTTATCAACTTCGCTCCAAACGACATGCAAAATTGCGCCCTCTTGTTGCAAAAGTTTTGTTTGAACGAACAGGATTTTTCCAAAATTAGTTACATTTTGTTCAAGTTTTTACGAATTTTCACTCACGCGAACGAATTTAATGAGATAATATAAAAAACATCCTTTTTTATGTGATATTTCCGACAACATTAAAGTTTGAGTTGTTTGGAATCGTTTCAACTTAAAGTGTTACGAAAATTAAACTTGCCGAATTACATATAAGTTACTCCAGTGGTGAATTACCTTCCTGCGATTTGATTCTTTACTTTTCTATAACTTACAAGTTCTCTGTTTAAAATGTCAAAAATTATACCACAAGTTTTGTTCGAAACAATCAGTGTGGCAACTACATGCGAGAGAAGAAATGAGTATGAGTTGAGCTGCACTTAAAGAATGAGAATCAGTTTCGTGACTACTATTTTATTTCTATTTGAAAAGTTAAGTGACGGCGCGGCGAAGATCAAAATATAAATTAACTAAATTATAAAAACATTTGGTGAAAGTGCGTTTAATAAAACAAAATAATAAAGTGTATGGTAATGTGTGCCAGCATATTTGATGTACGCCCAATTAAAGTTAGTAAGTGCGTACATATGATAGATATATGTAGCAAGCATGCGTATTTATGTATGTATTCACATATTTACGTATGTATGTATATGGCAACATAGGTACTATCGTACAAATCTGTCGCAACACTTTTTTGTTCATTTGACTACTAAACGGTCAATTACGAAATCAACGGTTTGTGCGCAGTTAATTCAACATCTTGTTGCGATGGATAAAAATTGACAAAAATTTCGGTTGATTTTACCAGTCTTTTTCTTTCAGTGTAGTGTTTCTTTTTTTCAGTTTCCCTTTGAAAACATAATAATTGAATATTCAATTATTACTTATCGGATTAAGCTCATGAATCTTAAATACTGATTTTAATATATTTAATCGGTTATAAATATGTAGAGCCATATTCTGCGCAATGAAGAACTTATATCATTAGATTTTATACGGTATTCTGGCGACTGCCGTAGTGTGCTCCGCCTAACACACCGAAAATGCTGGGTCCAAGTCCAGGGTATAGCTACATCAAAAATTAGAAACAAGTTTTTTTAATAAGAAAGAAGTTCTGCTAAGCCTCTCGCCTCTCGTCAGTGATTTGGCAAACACTCCGGGTATGTTCTGCCATGAAAAGATTCTCAGTTTAAACTCATTTGCTTGCATGATGCCAATTGGAAGAGAAGCGCGGCCTAAAACCACTTCGGAGGTATATCGCGGCTTGTGTTTAATTATTATTCTTTTTTATTCTTACTTACTATTTTATGTTAATATAAACCAAAAAATATGCTCTGTCGCTTGATTTGCGTGTTTTTTTGCTAAATTACTAAAATAAAAGCTGTCTGCCGAGCATTAAACCTTTGTAAAAATGTTGTTTGGAATAAATGTATTATATGTTAATTCGTTGTTTTCATATTTTTGTACCTGCTAATTTAAATGATATTTGTGGAATGTACATATGTATGTTCGTCTTAAATACAGAGTACGTTTTTCTAACTACACATTTCAATAAATATTAATAGCAGTTTTAATTTATAATTTCCAATATTTTATTGTTTTTTGTTTTGCCTTTACCGCTACACATATTTGCTATGAGCCGCTCACACGTCTTGTGGTGCTGTCTTGTGATTTGTTATCTTGTTTCTGATATTTGTTGTTGTTGTTGCTGACATTCTAATTAGCATATTTTTCGCTATTTTTGGTTTAACGAAGTTCAAGTTTATTTCCGTATTCAGCAGTTATTCTTAAATTTTGTATACTTTTGCGTGTATATGTGTATATCTGCACGCTTATCGATTTGGTGTTATATTTTTATATTAATGTGTTTGGTTGTATTGGTATTTTATTCTTGACTTCTTTTATAATTTGCAAACCGTTTTTGCAATACTGATAAAATGGATTCTATTCGCATGCGCTGAGGGATGGGTGTGTGCAGGCGGCCTAAGCAACTTAACTGAGGACATCAGCTAAATAGCCTTAGACTAGAAGTTAACTCAAATTTTTTATCAAACAAGATTGTTGTATTAATTAGTTCCTTTAAGTGTGCTAAGGATTTTTGCATATCAAGAAGTAGATTTTTTTATTTGCTAAACAACTTTTTGACCTTGAAATTGAAATTAATAGCTGGTCACTTTTCTAGATAAAAATATGTTTTTGCTAATTCTTCTAAGTCTTCAAATTTTTAACAAACAATTTCATTATTTCCCAGCCAGCATTTTTTGAAAATGTTGTACAAAAAATATTCAAATATCGTATCCTATATGATTAAAAACGTTCCAAAAACGTTGCCCCGTGTCCGCAAGCAGAACTTCCTGGATAATTTGTATTTTTTTTTATAACTGATTTCTGGAAAATTTTCTATACTAAAAAATGACATTCATATATCCAGAACACTTGCGACAGGTTGTGGAATAATGAAAGCATATACCTTTTCCACGTCACGTTAATGGGAATTAATAAAAATACTTTAAAAAATTATCAGACGTGAATCTGAAACACGAAAGAGCGCGGAATACAAGCGGTTAGAATATCGTCGATGGGCTATAGAAGATTAGCATAGGACACTAACACCACAAGTGACACCAGAAGCAAACTACAGTTCTGTTGCAAAATATACTAAATTTTAGTTTCATAACACTAGTTCATTTCTGGTATGAAATCTGAAAGGAGGATTGATAGTAGGGCAGCTCAGATTACAAGATCCGGGAATGAATTATAGAGAAGCGTACCATGATCTTAAATCATAGCGACTGAACTATCCGAAATTCGAGACACTCTCTGTGAAGAGGCAATAGAAAAGTCGAAGTCTCTTTGTAAAAAATGGGATATGGTATAGTGAAGCGTGAAAAACGCGCCGCAAAATCTGCTAGAAATATTGGTCTTTCCGCAGAAAGTGAAATTTCTCGCGTTACGAAAAGTGTTCTCGTTCATCTTCAACAAGAAATACGTGATAAGATTCACACGACTAAATGACCTTAGTTTTAAATTTGATTTCTCTTAGACTTGAAAATTTGTTAAACAAAGGATAATAACGACTTAGAAATAAACTGAAGAACTTGTGTGAATTTTATAACACTGATTTCGATGGAACACTTTTATCGAAATATGTGACTGCAAAATATTAATTGGCAGCAGAAAGAACTTGAACCTAAAACTCCGTTAGAATTACTTTTATAACCTCGTATGGAGAAGATGTCTTTCCAAACTTGCGAGTGGCACTTCAAATACACTTGACTATCTCAGTATCAATTGCTAGCTGCGAACGTCCATTCAGCAAATTAAAACGGATTTTGACATATTTACGATCAACGATGGGGGAAGGTCGCCTAAGTGACCTAACACTATTAAGTGTGGAGAAAGAAAAATTTTAATTGATAAATTTGTATGATATAATTGATATATTTGCTTCCTTAAAGTCAAGGAAAATTTGCATATAGATATTAGTTTTACTAATGTATTATAATCATATTATTATTAATATGTATTGGAGTCTACTTATAGATGATAACTTCAGCCCATGATAAAAATATAGGAAGGTAAAAACATTATCTCTCTCAGCGGCCATAATGTCTTTTGATTTTTAAAAAAATTTTAAAATCTCTCTCAAAACTTTGTGGAAATGCCAAACCAAAGGATACAAACAAAAATTTTAGCATATTTGACTGTTATCATCAACAGATGATCGTCCTCCATGTATGGTTCTATTTCTGTTGTACAAATCCTCGCCTCGGTTAATAGGTTAGAACACTCAGAAACTTAAAATAAAATCCTCTACGGATTGTCCAAGGAATCGAGCAGTTCAATATGGTTTTATCAAAAGAAATTGCTATTACAGATTATGTTCCACATTACAGACGAATAGATGATTTGTGCTATACACCAGCTGGGGTCATACATAGAGACCGAATTTGGGCAGAGTAAACGTGGCATATCCTTCGCATTTTCTTCGGCAATGCTGCAAAGGGGTTAGCCTGACTTGAAGGATCACAGATCTTGGTTCGTGTTGCTCTAGATCATACTACACAAAACGTCATAGAGCTATGCAGATGTCTTATATCTACCTGTGGGGGCAATAAATCAACCAATTTTCTTTTGGGATGCCTCGGTGCTCAGACGTCGTGAGAAGATATTCGCGGCAGTTCTAAGTGGGAAATTTGGCAGCACAGCAGACTTTCTCTGTTGCAGCGATGAGGGTTTTGATGCATCCTTGCGCCAAAAAAAATATTTTGTCCGGGCGCAAGAAAACCTCACTATGCCACTGATACATATATGTATATATTTACAGCTGCTTCGAAAATCTTTCTCTGAGGGTTTATTCTATAACAATTAATCTCAGAACGTTTCGATTACGCCCAATCTCTGCCTGTAAAGCTATCAAAATATGTATTCCAATGTTTAAGTGACATTAAACTATGAACATCTTGGTTCGTTTGTTTCATTAGCCATTGAGTGTGCTTGTAATTCTCATCTGGTTAGTGAAATATTCTAAGACATGGTTTAAATTTTTTATCCCAAAGAGGGGTTTTTCAAAGCAAAATAAGGTGACTCAACCCGCAGCCAATACCTAGAGCCCAGTGCTCGCCCCCAATAAATACATAAAAGGTGGTAACAGGTACATAGCGGACCTTTCTCTAAAAATAATAACATAACATACAGTCACAACATACTACTTACTTAATAATTGGCGCTAACCGTCTACACGGTATGGCCCGTCCAACAAAGCGTGCCAGTCGCTCCTTCATCCCTCAACCGGCGCCAATGGTCACACCAAGGAGTTTAAACTTGTTTTCCACCTGGTCCCTCCAACGGATTGGGGGCGCCTTCTACCTCTGCTCCATAGGCGGGTTCCGATAGAAACACTTTCTTGGCAGCAGCATCATCATTCATTCGCATAACATGGCTAGCCAGCGCAGCTGCTGCATTTTATTCGAGTGGACTATGTTGATGTCTGCGTATAGCTCGTACAGCTCATCATTAAATCTTCTTCGGTACTCGCCATCGCCCAACGCGTAGAGGTCCATAAATCTTTCGAGGAAACTTTTCTCTCGAAACACTCCCAAAGCCGCTTCATCTGCTGTTGTCATGGTCATGCTTCTGCCCCATACAGCAGGACGGGTACGATAAGTGACTTGGAGGGTATGATTTTCGTTTGCCGAGAGAGTGGTAGCATTTATGCGTCATACATTGACCTAACACAGCGGTTCGCTAACATCAATGGAATGCCGGATATGAAACCTTTGTCAGTTCACACCTAAACAAATTCTGCTAAGTCACACACTCCGGTCAATACATTGCCGATCGTCAATGTTAGTTGTCACCAACATATTTACATACAACCAATAATGTGAATTAACCAAATATTCACATACAACATATTACATGAATATCAATCTGATGACTTTGCATACAAATCTACATGTATGCATAGTATAATACAAATCTACATGCATGCATAGTATTATTACAAATGTACATATTTTTAGTTTGTTAGTATTAGGATAATTATGAATGTGTAGGTTAAGAAATTATCTATAAAGAGAAAGAATTTTTCAATAAAATCAATTATTGCTGACATTCAAACCCAAACATTCTCTCTATTAATTCAAACATTTCATGGCGATCCTGCCAGACTAGATCAGGAATCAGCAAACTGCTAAAGATCTAGCTGGAGGAAGATCGTGCCAGTTCAGATCAAAAATAAAGCACAACTGCTAAAACGATCTGACTGGAAAAGATCCTGCAAGTTGAAAAAGAAAAGTTAAATTTTAATAGTCCCGCAAGACCAACCTTCGCAGAAAGAAAAAGCCAGGCATTCGAACAACAAGAAAAATTTAATAGTCCTGCCAACAGCCTTCGCAATAAGAAAAAGCCGAGACAGTCAGACAACAAAAAGGGATATTATTAAACATCCATGGCACAGACAGACAATAATAAACGGCTAATGACTGGATGATCAGCCGCATAATAGAGTGGAATATTAATATACATATGCTGGACGGGCAGAAGAAGAAAGCAAAATAAATCAGATCTAAACTTTAAAACGAGAATGGCGAATAAACGAAGTGGAATATAACAGAGCCATATTAGCAGACAAGGAAATATCTAACAGCACGGAGGACCACTATTGACTGGCAACAATCCTGACGGGTGACAAAGCTGGAGCAATTTTTCTTATAAGTATACATATTTAGAAACAAATTGGGCAGGCCTTTAAGGACGCTAAACTATGAGCAAAAACGAAAGTTTTTGCTTAGGCATTTTTTTTTAAATATGGTAGGATGAACTAATTTCTTTAGAAAAAGTTTGATGTGAGCTTTGAAAATGAAAATAGGGAAAAAGATTGAAGCCCAATGTGGCGTAGAAAAAAAATAATAACAAGAAACAATACTCTAAAAAAAAATTTAAATTTTAAGAAATGTTAAAAATTATTTCAGGCCTGTTCTCAATTTCGATTCCGACAAAAATATCGGTTTGAAAAAGTATTGCCCTCTGAGCAGTCGCGAATGAAAATTAATTGGCAGATATATACTCAAATGTTGCGATATGTCTTTCAAATAATTTTTTTAAATTCTCATTTTATTTGGAAGAGTTGTGTGTATTTCTTGTTTAAATTGAGTTAAATTGCGCATAATAAATCTTTCTTTAAAATATTCTGTCAAGGAAATCATTAGGCACAACTGATGCTGTTCGAAATGAAGTCGATCTGTTCTGAATTCGATCCTAGCGCATTTTACGATTTCGCGATGCACAATAGCACGTATTCTTGCGTCAGCGCATCAAAAACCATATGGCAGGCATTTTTAATTAAAATAAAATTTTTATGATACTTAAACCAAAAACACATAAACAAAAAAAAGCTGACTAACTTGTACCGAATCGGAATGAAAACGTATTCGAAATCGACTTCGAATCGATTTTTTACAATCGAATTGAGAACACCAAATAGAAACCGAGTCGAAAATCAATGTCGTTTTACTTTTCATTCGAGTCGGAATTCAGAACAGGCCATGATTAACTTTAGACAATTTTTTTTGTAAGAAAATCAAAAATATTTGTAGAAAATCTTGGAACAGTAGTTTGCTATGACATTAATAAAATAAGGAAAATAATATCTAACAAAATTATCTTAGATCTTTATCATATGTCTTCAAATAAATAAGGCAAAATGGCTATAAAAACTAATTTTTCAAAATCTGTGTAATTGAAAAAAATTACATACTAAAATGCTAAAATTAACTAATTTTTCCAACAAAATTTTCCACGTAAACCTTTAGTTCAACAACTAAATAAGGAAAATAATAAAAGTAAACATGGAAGGCCTAGGATAAAGAATAAAATCTATAAAATTTCATAAAAAATGAAATTAAGTGTATTCTCACAAAAGCAGAAAAATAATTATAGAAAATTTGAACATGGCTTGTGGACAAAAATAGCCCAAGGCATTATGATAGCCATAGCTGGCTTGCGAGGTAGGAACAGGAAACTCTGAAACACGTCAGAGAACAGGACAGCAAAATATGAACACAGCGAGGTAGAAACAAAAAACATCACACCAAAAATTCCGAGTGTTTGGCTAGGCGCAATGATGTTGCACGTAGTCGGGCTATTTCCTAGCATTGCAACTTGGCCACCACTACTAAGAGAGATATATGAAAATCAAACTATAGGCAAAGAATAACGTGCAACAGGCGCGTCTAAAAAATCTCCTTACTACCAAGTTTCTCAACTCAAAGCTGAGGAAGAGCAATAAACAATTGAAGTAACATCTCACAATAGTAAGTCTCAAAAATGTCACAGTCGACAGTAAAGGCAGCCCTGCCTCTAAAGCGAACAGCAAATCAAAAATTTGCATAACCACGCGTCTGAATGCTCCTGACCAAAAATAGGCATGAAGCAATAGACATTTCTAGGACAGTGGAAATAAGCAAAACCTAAGAAACAATAATATACAAAAATTTTAAAAACAGCTCAGAACAACTAAACATGAACGAAAAAGTCACAACGAGACCTATATATATATATTGGATACATATATATTAAAGCTTGCTATATAAATTGCCAATAATAAAAGACTAGTCGCGCTCGTTTTCATCCTATGACTTCAGAAAAATGGTTAGCGTAGAACAATTTTCAAGCAACAGATTAGTTGAGGAAGTATTGACTTAGTGACAATATTCGGACAGGCATAAAAGAAATACACCGGCATCCAGGACTTGAAATTGTATAAGGAAAACACAGTTGGCCTGAGGACAAATAGTGAACACGAATTGAATATTTACTGCAGTAGGCGAATTAGATACAAATAATAATGGTACCAAAGTTCTCAAAGACTCAAATAGATGCCAATAACCAAAGAGGCTGTGCAGTGTGACAATCACGTATAGAAATAAAATAATATCGTCATAAAAGTCATCAGGATTCTGTCTTGGTGACCGCCGCAGAAATCGCATGACAAACAAGATCAAAGATATGCGGGAAAATAGGGAGAATTATGAAATATAAAAGAACACTTAAAGATACGAAAATCTTTTTTTGCACCCACTGTACCTTCCACTATCATTAATCAGAATCGCTGTATAATCAACATAGCCAGCGCTTCTTACATCAGCAACCCTCTATTGTCTACACATGTTTATTACAGATTTACCTACTATGAATGATGTCAAGGAGACGCTCTGTTTTGCTAGTGCTCATAAGGTCATATTTTTACATATTAGGAAAATACTTTACTTTAACTCCACATATGATTAGAAAATATGTACTAAGAAAATAGTGCATAATTTACTATAATAATGAAGGACCCAATAAAGATAAGAAATAATAGTCCATTAAAGACATAATCGTAAACTAAGCATTCCAATGTACTCGGTTAAGTTGATAAAAATTATAGCGGACAAGCGCGATTTTAAGTGAGTGCACACATTAAAATCGGAGGTAAATAGGAATACCGAATAAGTAAAATGAGGTACAATAAGTGGAATAATTGTCAAATTCACAAACATGTTTATATGTAAAAATCGTTAACATTTAAATGTGAAAAAACGATTGTACAAAACATTGAATATATATATATATATAATATGTAAAAGTATCAAGGTCTG
>JARSSU010008948.1:0-51037 GCA_029619165.1 Eurosta solidaginis | reverse complement strand
ACAGTGGATGCGATACCGTTTCAGCAAATGTTAGTTTTGGATTCGCATATGTAGCCCGCTTCGTTTTCACATCTCGTATGCCATTTATGAAACTCCACCTCTGCCTCGAATTTTTGTACAAACTGCGTTATTTTCTTGTCCATACGCGCTTCGAGTTTTGATGATATACGCGCCTCTTGCTCTTTCAGTTGTGTTTCCATCTTTGATGTAATCTGTGTCGACATTTCTGAAATACGTGTCTCATGTGATTCCAGCTGGGATGCCATATATGTCTTCTGCTCTTCCAGTTGAGTTTCTATCTTGGATGTTAAAGCGTGTCTCTTGCGATTCCAGTTGGGATGCCATATTTGTGGATATTTGCGATGACATTTCTGCTATACGTGCCTCTTGCGCTTCCATCTTGGATGTGACTGTCGATATTTGAGCAGTTATTGCAGCCAATATCATGTTCAAGTCTGTGCTGGTAATTGTCTGCGATGTTTCATTTTTCTCTTCAATTTTTGTTGTCTCCTCGCCATCAAGATGAAAGACATACTGTTCCACATCAATTCCTTCTAATTCCATTGCCTCTCGTAGTCGTGCCTGAAGTTCGAGATTAATGCCGGTTGTATTCAATCCACGGTTCTCCAACTCCTTCTTCAGTTGCGGGATCTTCAATTCACTTAACTTTGCCTTGTCCTTGTTGTCCTCTGGAATTTATTCAACAATTCCTCTTCTGACACCAATAGTAACGAATTTGCTGCAAATCCTCTTATTTGCCCTTTTTGCTAGGTTCGTATCGCTAAACTGTTGAATAAATAACTCCAATATTGAATAATGGAAAAATGGCCTTTATTAAAGTACTTCACAATAACAGTCAAACTGTGCAATAGCTAGCTTAATAACCAACTTATAGCTGACTTTCAAAATAATACTGCTATTGCTCGCTAGATATCGTCTTAAACTGCTGACAACTCAAATCAAACTGAATTCAGCGCCTCTACACTGCGGCTTTTAAACTCTCTGGTTTCCTCGTTCGCATCTTCTAGAATCTACTAGCATTGTCCATGAGCTCTCAAACTTCTCAGCTATAACTAAAATTGCACGATTTTATAGCTTCTCTCATACCCCATGCTTGTATGTGTGAGAGACACTTCCACAATTATAATTGCCTACATTTAGGAGCAACTCAAATAAGATGTCTGCATATGGTTGTGCCTTGCTTCTCAGCTGCGTGTACCTACATATGTGTGGACATAATGATTGAATTATTGATGTAAATGTTTGTAGTTTACAGTCTCTCGCGCACACATAGGCGTATAAGTAAATACATCTCTGTGTGACATCTCTCGGCTGCCTTATATATGTGTATATATGATTTGATTATTGACGTAAATATCGCTTAGCATGGCCTTAGCATCGCCTTAGTGATGGTATAGCTTAGTGATGCTCATATCCGTGACAATATATTAGAAAAAATATCACCAAGTTTAACGTTTTTATATTGGAAATTAAGGGTGAAATTGCCAAAAATCTTTCTATTTGAACGATCGGTTGTATGGGATATATACTATATATAGCTCCGATCAAAGTGATTTTTTCAGAAAATCTATGATATATTAAAATATATATCAAAGAGTTTCACATTTATACTTTCTAAATTAAGGGAGAAAAGGCCAAAAATCTTTCTATCTGAACGATCGGTTGTATGGGATATAACTATACATAGCTCCGATCAAAGTGATTTTTCCAGGATATCTTCTATGATATATTAGAATATATATCACCGAGTTTCACGTTTATACTTTCTAAATTGCGGCAGGAATGACCAAAATCGCCTTATCTGAACGATCGATTGTATGGGAGATATATGTTATAGTGGTCCGATTCTACCGGATCCGACAAATGTCTAATATAATACAAAAATACATTCTTGTGCCAAATTTCATTGAGATATCTCAAAATTTGAGGAACTAGTTTGCGTTCAAATAGAACGACGGACGGACGAACAGACGGGCATGGCTACATCAACTCAGTTCGTCGCCCTGATCAATTCGGTATACTTAATGGTGAGTCTATCTTCTATATTTCCCAACGTTACAAACATCGGACCAAAGTTAATATACCATTTCATGTTCATGAAAGGTATAATTAAATCTGAAAAATTATTTAAATTTTCTCAGTAATCATAACTACTTGCACAAATGCTTAGCATATGACCAGGAATTCAGATAAGATACTATCAGGTATGTACCCAATACTAAATTCAATATGGACCAATAACTAAAAGCCTCAGTTAGTATCTTTCCCACAAAAAGTGTATAGATTCTGGAAAGTGGCGAATCTCCTACAGAAATATTTGAAACTCTTTTGTGCTCTAAGTTAATAAAATTGCTAGCATAACCTTCCATCAATACAATTGATCCTAATATTTGAAGAGTACTTCTTTGCGGGGCCCATCAAACAGTTTTTCTGGGGCGCATTCAAGATAAAATTAGATAAAATTTTCTCAAGTAAATTTTTGTAGCAGAACTTGAAGTCTTTCTCTTAAACACCTTAATGTGCAAGCAGAGTTGTCCAATGGCTTTTTGCCGTAATAGAGGGAGGCACAAATTTAAAGAGAACACTTTGATGGAACTGAATATATGACTATCTGAATAGTTCATGAAAAACTACAAACGAAAAAACCAGTTAAAACTTCAATATCTTACAATCGTTCTGAATGAACTTAATGATTCTTAGCTGTCAACCCACGATATGTAAAAGGCTCTTTTCATTTGCAATAACCTTGAAGCTGTTGCAGCAATCAACTGCTCCCGAAAAGTAACGCTGTGGCATTGCAAACTACAAATGCATGCCACAATTCAAAAAATCATTGCCGTTGGCGTTCAAGTGCAATTGTGAATGTAAAATTTACAAATTGAATTCGTACTCAAGTTTACTAAAAAAATCTCTACGTTTAGAATTAGATAGTTACATAACACCAGCACCCATAAACTATGAAGGTTTCATTATATATGTTCTGATCATTTGCATTCACTTATAAAATTGTTATAAATTTATATTTAATTACTAGCACACCCGGCAGACGTTGTTCTGCCCTAAATTTGGCTTATATGCCGTCTAACTCTACCCACACACACCGATTCTCAGTCCCACCCGTAATTACTAATATAGCCAAATTTATATACCAAATTTCACGAAAATCGCAGAGGACGTATGTAAATAGGTATGTGGGTATTATTAATTCATGTCCTTATTTCGGCTTCGCATGCATATTTATCAGTTTTGCCAGATTGATGCGACTAAATCGAATATCACAATGAAAATTACTTTAGAGCTCTCAGCAGTGGCTTTCCTTTGATATCCATATTACCCACACATTCTAGGGGTACCCGGGTTCATTTTTCGGACTATATCTATAGACCCTGTACGTCGATCGCAACCAAAGCTATGTAATAACCACCGCGTGAGGTATACGCAACTTCTGTGAAAGCTTAAATAAAATCGACCAACGCATCTCTTCAAACACCGGCGACCAACTAACACACATTTTAGCCTTTCTTTTTATATATATAGATTTTTATTCTTCACACTTCACTTTAATATTAAAACGAAATGCAGATATTCGATATATAATATTTTTTCTTGACAAGCACGTTGTTTAATTAAACACCAACCAATTACACGGAAGTACCACCTGAAAATATGAGTGCCGGTGCCTATACGTAACATTTTATTAAAACATTTAAAAAAATTGCATTAAAATAATTTTGCGACTATAAATTGAGATGTAACTTATCCTATATTTCAAGTTGGATCAAACTACACACGGGGTGCAAAACAAATTCAAAATCGGTTCAGTAGTTTAGGAGTCCATCGCGGACAAACAATGTGACACGTGATTTTTATATATAAAGATTTAATTTTTAAGTACACTGTATTCCAAGTTTTGACTAACCTTCTTCGTTATAATACAATATAGTAAATTATAACCGTTACTACTACGTCATAGTAGAAAACACGAAACTTTCTATCCCGCCCTACCACATCCTCCCGAATTTTTGTAAAGCATAAGCTACGCAAATTGAGGGAAAGATACATACATATATGGGGTATTTTGTTATAATCTATAGGAATGACAACTTTTGGGATAGTTCTATAATAGTATGTTATTCTACAATGCTGTGGCGTATACTAGCATTTCGATACATCATAACATAAGCCGTGTTTTTTTCACACGCATATACGTTTACGTTTGCGCGTGAAAAAAACGCCTATCCTCGCTTAGATAATGCTTAGGAGACCCACCTAGCGGCAGTGGTTAAATAACTATAGCTACAGCACAGGGTGTACCGAAAAGCGGAGACACAACCCTCTGATGGCCATAGGGTATAACATATAGCTGAATTAGTTGCGATGAATTGTGGACACACATAGAATACATAGAATTAGTGTAGAGGGTGAAACAAAGACACATATTTCAGTTACATCTGAGTATAATGTGTATTGAAATTTAGTAGGACAAATTTTATGCGCAGCAATTTCGGAGGTGTATTTAATTTGTCGCTTAGCAGTCCATATAAAGTTTAAGCGTAAACGTATATAGAAGTAAAAGAAACAAAGCTGTAATAAACAACAGCAAAGTTAGTAACCACACATACATGTAAACATCACAGCAAGCAGCGAAGAAGAAAGAGAAACAGTCACATCATGTAATCATCACCTAATAGCAGAAGCTTACTATTTCACACACATGTACATGGGAATAAAGTGCGCATATGGAGGATATATATATATATGTATGTAGCCAAAGCCAATAAGAGATACATAAACGAAAATAAGTAAGCAACTATTCGAGGCGGTAGTTCGCGAAAGTCTAGAACGTGTGAGAAATATGTGGATGAGGCTAACAGAGAGAATAAATTAAGCGAAAGCTGGGGAAGAATCAATGAGTTTGATTTTAACACGCTATAAGTGAAGTATGCGCTTAAATTAGTTTTGAAGTACTACTAACAAAGTAGTGTCAATAAAGAACATGTTGTTGTTATACTGAATATTTCAGTTATTTATTCGAAATTTTGGGAACTCGAGCTATATAGAAGGTGCAGAATAAATAATAATACTTAAAGTTGTTGTGTGAGAGTTTACAAATACGATGTCGTGTGAGAGTTTAAAAGTACGATGAAATAGGTGTTATTGTAGGAGTAGAAATAGAACATGTCCCACAATAGCCATGGACGAACATGGAAGGAGAAGAAAGAGAACTTGTCCGAATGTATCCTCGCGCAAACAAAGAAGACCTGTCGGACAGTGCTTGTAAAAAAGTAAAGGAGAGTAGAAAAGGGCAGTACGCATAGGGGCATAAAGACGACCGACACTACCAGTTCATGCATAGACAGGTTCAATTGCTATGACATGCGCCAACAAAATGTAGCAATCTAAAAGATGAAAATTGGGTATGGTCATCACTTTAGTAAAAGTTTGATTTAATACTTATTTAAATAAGAGTTAGTGAAAAACTTTACAGTGCAAAATTAGAGCCGATGAGGATTCCTTTCAAATAAGAACAAATTTAATCGTGTGGATGTTTTTTGTTATTGTGCTAGATCTTAAATTGCTGTGTATGCTCTTTTTCCCGAAATAGTCATAAGGTTAAACAGACATTTCCTACTAAATGATCATAGGCGTAAATAAAGAAAGGTCATAAAGGTTAGTCGATCTTATTACCATTTGAAGTGGCCATAATACCAATTAATTTTTTTTTACCGTTAACCTTTAGTCAATCCACCAGCTGTAATATTTTAAATTCAAAATTTAGAGCTTATGTTTTCGCATAATATTGTAAGGAATTTTTGGGAATTCCGCTTATTTGCAACCTTCTAAAGTACTTCACAATAACACTTCTACTTCTCAACAGATAGCGTGTTTAAATCAAAGTGACTGTCATGCCTCAGCTGGCGCTGCTTTTATACTCTTCGGTTTCCTCGTTTGCATATTTCTAGGCGTTTCTAGAATTTATTATTTGTTTGCCAACTATAAACTCACCAGCTATAACTACAGATGCACTATTATCTATTATAGCTTCTCGCATAGCCATATGCGCGTGTATATGTGAGTGATACTTCCATCGATGATTGCCTACTTTTGGGAGTATCTCAGATATACGTACAAACGCGTTTCTCTCCGCTGTTTGTATGGACATAATAACTGATTCCTTTATGTGCATACAAGTCACTGCTCAGTATCGGCTTAGAGACGATAGTATCCCTTAATGTTGCTAATATTAGTCACAACACTTAATTTAATCAAGGTCAATATCTTTGGGAAAATTCAAGATAAACTAGAATTATTCTTTTATTTTCTAAATTTTTTATATGATCATAGCTTCAAAATGTTGTATCAAGGTGCGGCAAACAAGTTCTTTGGTCGTAGCATTTGCCTGCAAAGCATTGATCTTGAAATTTTATTGCATTTTTTTGCAATCGAAAGAAATCTTAACAAAACCTAGCCTATGCATTATTAAATGTGCTTGTACGTATAATGTATGTATGTATTAAGCAGGTGCATATGCATTTGTAATTATAAAATGATTTTATTGCATTCTTAATAAGTATGTAGTTTTGTATGCAAATGTTTGTAGGCCAATGCCCCACATCTAATAAAGATGGAAACTCCTCAAGGTAGAACATATGTTTAAGACACTGGAGTCTTATGTTCTTTTATATTCTTGGACCATTACGAGACTATATATGTAAATGACTTCAGGGACACTTTAGCAATATTTTAAGCAACATTTTGACACTATTTCTTTGAAATTTTGGGGTGATTTCAGACCCAAGTCTGAACAATTTGGAAAAATGTCAGGGATAACTTCAAAATAATTTCAAAACAAGTATAGGAGTGTTACAGGATCAATTCGGAGTTTCATATCGAAGCTATTTCAGGACCAATTTAGAACAATTTCAAAATCACTTCGGCACTTATTTAGGCATTATTTCAAGACTGTTAGAAAAATTTGTGCTGAAATGCCACTTAAACAAGTCCGGGAAGGGATTATACCGAATTTATCCCAAAGAACATACTTAAATTGTTCTAGATTGATCTCGAAATGATTCCAATTGATAGTGAAATTGTTCCAAATTGGTTATGCAACAGTTTCGAAATGAGTCTGGAAATAATTTAGAAGTGATCCTGAAATTGCGACAAAACTGCACAGAAAAGTTTCAAAATTATTCTTAAAGTAGTCCCACAGTGATTCTGTAACTGTTTCCAATTGGTTACGAAAAAGTCTTGAATTATTTTCGAAAGTAGTCCCAAAGTGATCTTGAAATGACCTTGTAACTCTTCCGAAACTGATTCGAATTTGGCTCGAAATTATTCTTAATTTGTCCCAAAGTGATACCTAAAATAATCTCGAAGTGATCCTGAAATTGTTTCAAATTGGGTCCTAAATAGTTTTGAAATGATTCCCAAAATAATGGGAATGATTCTTAAAAAACGAAATATTCACAAAACAATCCGAAAATGGTCCAAGAAACTAAATAAACGATTTATTTCAAACGGTACATCGATTTAGATGGTCAACGCGTGTCGCGCAGGTGTTAAAACTTAACCGTCGCCAATCATGATTTATGTAAATTCACATGTGATACCTTCGACTATAGCATTAATTCAATTTTGGGTATCGAAAAAAAAATGATTCATTGAGTCTTCAAACCGAAATATGAACTTGATCCCTGTGCAGTCCGCCTCAACTATCTCCAATAGGACCAAAAATGTATTTGTTGTATTCATCGATAGTAGTTTTACCACCTGAGGGAAGAAATCGAAAAAATCATGCATTTAATGTTTAAGAGCCACCCTAATGTACATGTATATATTAATGTGCTACCATACATTCCATCGCCCTTTTGAATGCGCACAACTCCTTTTACCGTTATTTTCTAATATAAAACAAAGTCAAGTTGAAATAGCGGTATTTTAAGAGGTGTGCACTGTAAAATTTTCTGTTTTGTTTTGATTGTATATTCGTAAACTTTTGGTTTGAATGGCGCTCTACATCACTTTTTCGGTTAAAAATTAATGATGTAGTAAAAATCCAAAAAAGGTTGCAGACAAGCGCCAATTAGACTGTCAAAAATAGTCACAAATATGCAGAAACTTGCATACATACATGATTTTAAATACATTTAAATTAGTACGTAGCCATGTACATATACACTGTGCGTCTAGACTCTAAGAGTTCATTGATGACTAAAAACTTATGAGTAGCCGTAAAGTTTTTATATTTACATATCTTTATGGGCTGCTTACTTATTTCCCACAGTTAATATACAAATTATGAAATAAAGCAAAAAACAAAATCAGACAAAAATATGCAACAAATAGATTTATGTGGATATGTATCTTTGATAAAAGTAAATCCGGAACAGGGGCCGCCCTTGGCATTTAAAAAAAAACCCTGGATCCGACACTGATCCGGACATAAGTTTTTAAAAGTATCGGATTATTTCAATAACAACATAAAATCGAAAACAATTATTTAATTGAATCACTATGCAATCCGCTCACCTTGTGTATGGCCAATGCAAAATAAAAGGACGACCAAATCATACCAAAATTATATAAACCTTTTTCGATGAGAAACAAAGGCATCCAAATTTCAAAAATGAAAATCCAAAATTTGTTGTCGGTATGTTTTCTAAAGTAAATACATATATGTAAATATCCCTAATCCGCATTTAATTCATTTAAATCGCACCTCAACACCGTAATTTCTGAAATATTCTTTTTAACAACCGAAGAAATATTTGAATATTTTAACAGCAAAACGACGAATTTCTCAATATTTTTTCTTCCGTCTTCACATGCAAACAACAAACGAGTAAGGGAGTCTAAGTTCAGGTGTAATTGAACTTTCATACTCAGCTGTGCGTTTTTATAACACAGATAATTTAGATGCAGTTCTTTGATAACACTATGCGACAAAATCAACTTTTTTTCTGGGTATTGACCAAACCAACTTTTTGGAGGAGATTGAGGCTTAAGTATAAAAAGTACTATCTCCGTTTTTCGAAGTTAGCCTCCAAAAAATAGATATCGGCTTTCGAAGTTCGAAATTCTACATTTCGAAATTTTATTGTACTCAGCTGAACAGAGCTCAAAGAGTAGTAGTAGTAATAGTAGTATATATTTATTTTAACAAATCAGAATACAGCTTATGACTAAAGCTACTATGAAAATCGAACAAACATATAAATAAAATAAATAAATAAAAGTACAAAATCGCGACAATAACAGAATTTGTTGCGTGTCGCATTGCAAGTTAAATAAATTGCTTACAAGCTATGGGAATTCGTTTAATATTAAGTTCCTGAATTTAATGCTGTCTGCAATAAACTTGGCAAGAGAGTCGAAATTATATCCATTTAAAATAGCAATGACCTTTGCCATATCTAAAGTTCCTTCCCCAAAATAGAGCTCACAGAGTATATTAATTTTGTTCGCATAACGGTACCCTGTAACGGCATAAACTAATCGAGATAGATATAGACTTCTATATATCAAAATGATCTGGGCGAAAAAAAAATGCATCTAGCCATGTCCGTCCGTCCGTCCGCCCGTAAACACGATAACTTGAGTAAATTTTGAGGTATCTCGATGAAATTTGGTATGTAAGTAAGTGGGCACTCATCTCAGATCGCTATTTAAAATGGATGAAATCGGACTATAACCACGCCTACTTTTTCGATATCGAAAATTTAGAAAAACCGAAAAAGTGCGATAATTCATTACCAAAGACGGATAAAGCGATCAAACTTGGTAAGTGGGTTGATCTTATGACGCAGAAAAGAAAATTAGCAAATTTTGGGCAATGAGCGCGGTAACGCCCACTTTTAAAAGAAGGTAATTTAAAAGTTTTGCAATCTGTAATTTGGCAGTCGTTGAAGATATCATGATGAAATTTGGCAGGAACGTTACCGCTGTTACTATATGTGTTCTAAATAAGAATTAGCAGATTCGGATGACGAACACGCCCACGCTTTAAAAAAAAATTTTAAGTTAAATTTTAACAAAAATTAATATCTTTACAGTATATAAGTAAATTATGTCAACATTCAACCCCAGTAATGATATTACTTACTTATTTGGCGCTTAACCGCCTAAACGGTTATGGCCGTCCAACAAGGCGCGCCAGTCGCTCCTTCGCTACGCCAACCGGCGCCAGTTGGTCACACCAAGGGAGTTTAAATCATTTTCCACCTGATCTTTCCAACGGAGTGGGGGCCGCCCTCTACTTCTGCTTCCGTAGGCAGGGTTAAGATAGAAACACTTTCTTGGCCGGAGCATCATCTTTCATTCGCATAACATGGCCTATCCAGCGCAGCCGCTGCATTTTAATTCGCTGGACTATGTGGATGTCTGCGTATAGCTCGTACAGCTCATCATTAAATCTTCTTCGGTGCTCGCCTTCGCCAACGCGTAGAGGTCCATAAATCTTTCGTAGAACTTTTCTCTCGAACACTCCCAAAGCCGCTTCATCTGCTGTTGTCATGGTCCATGCTTCTGCCCCATATAGCAAGACGGGTACGATAAGTGACTTGTAGAGTATGATTTTCGTTCGCCGACGAGAGGACTTTACTTTTCAATTGCCTACCTAGTCCAAAGTAGCATTTATAGGCAAGATTGATTCTTCGCTGGATTTCAGTGCTGATGTTGTTGTTAGTGTTGATGCTGGTTCCCAAATAAACGAAGTCTTTTACTATTTCGAACTTATGGCTGCCAACAGTAGCGTGGTTGCCAAGGCGCATATGAGCTGATTCTTTGCTCGATGACAGCAGGTACTTCGTTTTGTCCTCATTCACCATCAAACCCATCTTTACCGCTTCTTTTTCCAGTTTGGAGTAAGCAGAACTAACGGCGCGGGTGTTTAGGCCGATGATATCAATGTCATCAGCATAGACCAGTAATTGCACGCTTTTATAGAATATTGTTTCAGTGCGGTTAAGTTCTGCAGCCTGTATAATTTTCTCCAGCATCAAATTAAAGAAATCGCACGATAGGGGGTCACCCTGTCTGAAACCTCGTTTAGTTTCGAACGGCTCGGAGAGGTGCTTCCCAATTCTGACTGAGCTGATGGTGTTGCTCAACGTCATTTTGCACAGCCGTATAAGTTTTGCGGGGAAACCAAATTCAGACATAGCGGCATATAGGCAGCTCCTTTTCGTGCTGTCGAAGGCGGCTTTAAAGTCGACGAAGAGGTGATGTGTGTCGATTCTCTTTTCACGGTTTTTTCCAAGATTTGGCGCATTGAAAATCTGGTCGATGGTAGATTTACCAGGTCTGAAGCCGCACTGATAAGGTCCAATCAGCCGGTTCACGGTGGGCTTCAATCTTTCGCACAATACACTTGAAAGGACCTTATATGCGATATTAAGAAGGCTGATTCACGATAGTTGGTGCATTTTGCAGTATCCCCCGTTCTTGTGGACTGGGCAAAGAACATTTAGATTCCACTCGTGGGGCATGCACTCATCCGCCCATATTTTGCTAAGAAGCTGCTGCATGCGCCTTACTAACTCCTCGCCGCCGTACTTGAATAGCTCCGGAGGCAATCCATCAGCGCCCTCGGCCTTGTTGTTTTTCAATCTGGTTATTGCTATTCTAACTTCGTCAGAATCGGGCGGGGGGACATATATTCCATCACATCGATTGCGGAATCAGGTTCACCTCTGCGCGGTGAATCGCTGCCTCTATTTAGGAGAGAAGAGAAGTGTTCCCTCCATAATCTAATCACTTTCTGGACGTCAGTTACAAGGTCGCCGTTTTCGTTCCTACAGGAGTTTTTCCCGGTCTTAAAACCTTCCATTTGTCGCCGTATTTTTTGGTAAAATTTTCGGGCGTTATTCCTGGTGGTTAGCAGCTCAATCTCCTCGCACTCACGCCTTTCTGCGTCTGCTTTTTTCTTCCTGAAAGCCGTCTCGCTTCCCTTTTCAACTCACGATAGCGTTCACACACTCCTCTTGTTTGCGCTCGCTTTTAACGTAGCCCTGTAGGCAGCGTCTTTTCTTTCGGTTGCAACGAGGCATTCGTCATCGTACCAGTTGTTTTTTCGTGGCCGCCGTGTTTTTTCCTCGGCGGCAGTACGAAGTGCTTTGGAGATATGCTCCCACTGCTCTTGTATTCTTACAGGCTGAGTTGTGCTCTCAGAGAGCAGGTGTGAGAGTCGAGTTGCGAAATCATTGGCAGTCTGTTGTGATTGCAGCTTTTCGATGTCTAGCTTTCCTTGTGTTTTTTGTTCCTTAGTTTTAGCCGCGCTGAGGAGGGTGCGTATTTTGGCTGCAACGAGATAATGGTCCGAGTCGATGTTAGGTCCTCCGATTGTGCTCACATCTAAAACACTGGAGGCAGTACCGTCCGTCTATCACAACGTGATCGATCTTATTGCGAGTATTTCGATCAGGACACAACCATGTAGCTTGATGTATCTTTTTATGCATGAACCTCGTGCTGGATATGACCATGTTTAGAGCACCGGCAAAGTCAATCAGCCTCAGTCCGTTAGGAGAAGTTTCATTGTGTAGGCTGAACTTTCCGACTGTAGGGCCAAAAACACCTTCTTTGTCCCACCCTGGCGTTAAAGTCGCCAAGCAAGACTTTTATATCATGGCGGGGGCAGCGCTCGTATGTGCGTTCTAATTGTTCATAAAAAGTGTCTTTCACCTCATTGTCTTTTTCCTCTGTCCGCGCATGGGCGCAGATGAATGATATTTAAAAAATTGGCTTTTTTCGGATAGCGGCGAGACGCTCGTCCACAGGCGTGAACGCCAGAACTTGGCGACATGGTCTCTCTCCCACCTCGAATCCGACGCCGAAACTGCGCATATTCGTATGGCCACCTCAATGGATGTCACAACTTTTTATCTTCTTTCTTCCTTGCTTCGTCCAACGCATTTCTTGGATGGCGGTGATGTCAGATTTTGATTTGACGAGGACATCAACCAGCCGGGCATCTGCACCAATCCCATTCAGGGAGCGGACGTTCCAGCTGCATGCCCTCAATTCATTGTCCTTCAAACGTTTGCCATGGTCGTCATCAATAGAAAGTGTATTTATCCGAGGCTTGTTGTTATACTTTCATTGGAGTATGGATTTACGTGGCGGGTCCCAAGCCCAGGGCACAACAGTTCAGAGGGGGTGAAGATATTACTTGCACGTTTATATAGCGAGCCGCTTGCTCCAAGACAGACGCCCGCTTGCAGCCGCACCTAGAGGTGTGCAGACGCTGCCGATGAGATCTCCCCGGCTAGCCCTTAAGCCGATTATGTCAGAGTGGCCTAGCCAGGTTGTCGCTTTCTCACATTAGCTCACCGCTAAGCGGATGTCTAGCGGCTACCCAGAGGATACTTGGCCGCAAGCGACCGGCAGTAGTGAGCTGCTTGAACCGCATGCAAAAGAATCGCTCTCACGGCTCCACCCTCCAGTAATGATATGGTGCAACAAAATACAAAAATAAAAGAAAATTTAAAAATGGGCGTGGCTCCGACCTTTTCATTTAATTTGTCTACGAGACTTTTAATACCATAAGTCGAATAAAAATTTGCCAATCCTTGTGAAATTTGACGATAACTGTTATCTGTGAAAATGGCCGATATCAGTTGAGGGCCACGCCCAGTTTTTTATACACAGTCGACCGTCTGTCCTTTCGCTCGGCCGTTAATACAATAACTTGAGCAAAAATCGATATCTTTACTAAACTTAGTTCACGTACTTATCTGAACTCACTTTATCTTGGTATTAAAAATGGGCGAAAACCGACTATGACCACGCCCACTTTTCGATATCGAAAATTTCGAAAAATGATAAAAAATGCCATAATTCTATACAAATACGAAAAAAGGGATGCAACATGGTGATTGGATTGGTTTTTTTGATGCAAAATATAACTTTAGAAAAAAACTTTCTAAAATGGAAAAATCACAAAACCATTGGAATTATGGCAGGAATACTGTTCGTGGTATTACATATATAAATAAATTAGCGATACCCGACAGATGATGTTCTGGGTCACCCTGGTCCACATTTTGGTCTATATCTCGAAAACACCTTCACATATACAACTGAAGGCCACTCCCTTTTAAAACCCTCATTAATACCTTTAATTTGATACCCATATCGTACAAACACATCCCAGGGTTACCCTAGGTTCATTTTCCTACATGGTGATTTTCTCTTATTTTGTCTCCAAAGCTCTCAGCTGAGTATGTAATGTTCGGTTACACCCGAACTTAGCCTTCCTTACTTATTTTTTTTTGTTAAAGTTTTCAGCAAATAAAAAAATTAAAAATGTGGTCGTGGTCCGCTCCTCTTTTCTCTTATTTGAAGGGTTGAATTCTTTTTTTGCGAAATTTTGTATAACAGCTGTTATACAAGGTGAAAAGTGAGATAGTCCCATGATAGTGGCTACTACTTTCAGGTCTGCTCATACTCTGCACATGGAATTGCTCGTACTGTAATTTCTCAGAAAAGGAATTCAGCCATTCAAATAAAAGAAAAAGGCGGACCACGACCACATTTTTACTTTTTTAATTTACTGAACGCGTTTACAAACAAATTAAAATTTCGAAATGTAGAATTTCGAATTTCGAAAGCCGATATCTATTTTTGAAAGCTAACTTTGAAAAATAGAAATGGTACTTTGTCTACATAAGCCTCAATCTCTACAAAAACGTGTGTTTGGTCCAATACCCAGCCGGCTGTTGCACAGTGTAATGAGTGACCACATGTATTAAAATATTTTTCCTTTTAAAGTGCAACCGATATTTTCATTTTAAGTAAGCCAATCAGCACAATTCTAAATATTCCCTCGGAAATTGTTCCTGCGGATTTTTTTATTCCCGCGGAAAAATTCCTCCAATTCTTTTCTCCTAGGGAGAACAATAATTGGGGAATAGGAATATCGAATTTTGGAAGTCAGCTGTTTTGTCAATTGAAATTTTGTTGCGTATTTCTTATTGGTTTAAAAATTGAAAAGTTAAATTATTGTTGCAAATTTGTTTGAAATTATGAAATAAAATATAAACAATGCACAGTATTACATTTCTTGTCGTATAAATTTTATCCTAATGTATAAATTTTGAATGTATTGTAACGAATTTAGTGCAATTCCTCTTATTACCAACCTTCTACTAACGTTCGAATCACTAAACTGTTGAATAAATAACTCCACTATTCAATAATGCAAAATGGCCTTAATTAAAGTACTTCACAATAACACGTCTACTTCTCAACAGATAGCGCGCTTAAATCAAACTGATTCATCGTGCCTAGGCGGCTGTTGCTTTTATACTTTTTGGTTTCCTCGTTGACATATTTCTAGGCGTTTCTATTTCTAGAATTTGCTACCAGCTATAAAATTATCAGCTATAATATAACTACAGATGCACGTTATAGCTTCTATATGCGCGTGTATATGTGAGTGATACTTCCACAGATAAATGCCCACTTTTGGGAGCATCTCAGATAAGATATATGCATGTGTTTGTGCGTCTCTCTCCGCTGCGTGTACGTACATATGTGTAGACATAATGATTGATTCGTTTATGTAGATACAAGTGACTGCCTGCTTTATTGTTGTTGTGGCTTCATTTACTTAGCATCAGACTAGTGATGTGAGTATCACTTAATGTCACTAATATTCGTCACAGTATGTATGTATGTAGTTATGAGAATACAGTTACGAAATTATATAACTTAGCCACTTCCGTGACGTGTTCCTTAATAATTCGGTTTGTTTTACACGAAACGACTATGCGAAAATTTTTTGGCAGGTGGGACAGGTCATTTTTGTAACTTGTCAGTCAATGTAAAAAACAACAATAAAAGAATCAAAAGTAGAGCAACTCAAAATTCTATTATTATTGAAACTAAGCAACCAGTTTTCGTTTTGTATTTTTATTAATAGAACATAATTAGTTACAAGACGTTGTAAGCAAAATGTTACGAGTTCTTCGTGTTGTTGCGATAAACGCAAGAAGCTTCCGCTTTAGTAATAGTGACGCGAAATTCTTTTCAAGATCATTAAATCGCGGAAGAAGTCAATTTTAGGGGGAAACAAAAATTAATAAAATTACACCTAAACGAAAATACATACATACATACATACATAAGCCTGATTAAAGCCGCCAAAATCTAATATATGGAATAAAACTTTTCTTAAGTCACAAAAAAATAAACCAGAATTTAATTCGAAGTGATTAATAAACATTGTTTGGTATTGAAAAGTTCTTGAGAACAGGCAATCACTCAATAACATACATATACAGCAGCAAATAGAAAAATAGCAGTGAAAATATTTAACAAGTTTTGCGAATACATTTTTTTCCATATTTTAAGAAAAAACGTTAATGAATTTTGTAAATGAAACTACGGAAACCAATCTTAAGTTCGGGGAAGTTTTACAAAAATCTCGAACTTTTATTTGTAGTTCTCTGAATTTTTTGTGAGAATGTAGTTTTGTACTCCAATCAATTTTAGTCTAACAAAGTGAAAATTGTAGGTCTTTCAAAATTGCTTTGATTTTTGAAATTTTTCTCTGAAGGGTGTTTCAGATTTCTTCCAAATAGAAAAATCCAAAACACACTTTAGAAAAAAAATTGTCAAAACTAAATGCAAATTTTGAGAGGCCCATAACTTATACTTTGTTGGTCTATAATTGATTGGGCTACAAAACTGCATACTCAAAAAAGGTAAGGGAATTAAGATAAAAAGGTTGAAGATTTCGAAAATTTTTTCGAATTTTTTCGAAAACATTTTTTGAAATTTTGTATATTTGTTTGTATATTTTCATTTAATACATTCATGGGAGTTTCTTTTAAAAACATCGAAAATGAAAAAGAAGAGTTCAAATGTCGAAATTTTACAACACTGCTATTTTTCTGTTCAATGCTATTTTTCTGTTAGCTGCTGTATACATAAATATATACATACATACCTCATAACTAAAGTATATGTATAATCTACCTACCAATTTTCTATATTTTTGAATATTCGCGCATTCATAACTTAATTAATTTTCGTAGATTTGTACATTAAATTAACCCGGAACTTATTGTATCTACTTAAATATATTATTGGTATATTTTTGTTAAGCTGCTAAGCGTTCTTAGCTAATCGAAAGCAATTTCAAAAAAAATATAAAAAAAATAGCCACAAGTTACTTGTCTTCCCCAAATATCGACCTTGAATATTGTTTAGCGCAGATATTTAATAATAGCGTTATTTAAACAGTTTCCTTCACCATTTTCTTTTCGCAATCACCTACGTCACAATCTAAAAAAAAACAAGTAAGGATGGTTAAGTTCGGGGTAAACCGAACATTACATACTCAGTTGAGAGCTATGGTGACAACATAAGGAAAATAACCATGTAGGAAAATGAACCGAGGGAAACCCTGGAATGTGTTTGTATGACATGTGTATCAAATGAAAGGCATTAAAGAGTATTTTATGAGGGAGTGCGCCATAGTTCTATAGGTGGACGCCATTTAGGGATATAGCCATAAAGGTGGATCAGGGTTGACTCTAGAATGCGTTGTACGATATGGGTATCAAATGAAAGGTATTAATGAGTATTTTAAAAGGGCGTGGACCTAAGTTCTATAGATGGACGCCTTTTCGAGATATCGCCGTAAAGATGGACCAGGGGTGACTCTAGAATGCGTTTGCACAATATGGGCATCAAACGAAAGGTGTTAATGAGTATTTTTAAAAGGGAGTGGGCCTTAGTTCTATAGGTGGACGCCGTTTCGAGATATCGTCATAAAGGTGGACCAGGGGTGACTCTAGAATGCGTTTGTACGATATGGGTATCAAATGAAAGGTGTTAATGAGTATTTTAAAAGGGAGTAATCCTTAGTTCCATAGGTGGACGCCGTTTCGAGATATCGCCATAAAGGTGACCAGGGGTGACCCTAGAATTTGTTTGTACAATATGGGTATCAAAGAAAGGTGTTAATGAGTATTTTAAAAGGGAGTAGGGCTTAGTTCCATAGGTGGACGCCGTTTCGAGATATCGCCATAAAGGTGGACCAGGGGTGACTCTAGAATGTGTTTGTACAATATGGGTATCAAACGAAAGGTGTTAATGAGTATTTTAAAAGGGAGTGGGGCCTTAGTTCTATAGGTGGATCGCCGTTTTCGAAATATCGCCATAAAAGGTGGACCAGGGGTGACTCTAGAATGTGTTTGTACGATATGGGTATCAAATTAAAGGTATTAATGAGGATTTTAAAAGGGAGTGGTGGTTGTTGTATAGGTGGTCGCCTTTCGAGATATCGCCATAAAGGTGGACCAGGGGTGACTCTAGAATGCGTTTGTACAATATGGTATCAAAAGAAAGGTGATAATGAGTATTTTAAAAGGGAGTAATCCTTAGTTCCATAGGTGGACGACCGTTTCGAGATATCGCCATAAAGGTGGACCAGGGGTGACCCTAGAATTTGTTTGTACAATATGGGTATCAAAAGAAAGGTGTTAATGAGTATTTTAAAAGGTGTGGGGCTTAGTTCTATAGGTGGACGCCTTTTCGAATATCGCCATAAAGGTGGACCAGGGGTGACTCTAGAATGTGTTTGTACGATATGGGTATCAAATTAAAGGTATTAATGAGAGTTTTAAAAGGGAGTGGTGGTAGTTGTATATGTGAAGGCGTTTTCCAGATATCGACCAAAATGTGGACTAGGGTGACCCAGAACATTATCGGTTGGATACCGCTAATTTATTTATATATGTAATACCTGGCAAGATTTTAAGGGTGTTTATTTCGCCCTGCAGAACTTTTTCATTTTCTTCTACTTAATATGGTAGGTGTCACAACCATTTTATAAAGTTTTTTCTAAAGTTATATTTCGCGTCAATAAAACAATCCAATTACTTACCATGTTTCATCCCTTTTTTCGTATTTGGTATAGAATTATGGCATTTTTTCATTTTTCGCAATTTTCGATATCGAAAAAGTGGGCGTGGTCATAGTCGGATTTCGTTCATTTTTCATACCAAGGTAAAGTGGGTTCAGATAAGTACGTGAACTGAGTTTAGTAAAGATATATCGATTTTTGCTCAAGTTATCGTGTTAACGGCCATGCGGAAGGACAGACGGACGACTGTGTATAAAAACTGGGCGTGGCATCAACCGATTTCGCCCATTTTCACAGAAAACAGTTAACGCCATAAAATCTATGCCCCTACCAAATTTCAAAAGGATTGGTTAATTTTTGTTCGATTTATGGCATTAAAAGTATCCTAGACAAATTAAATGAAAAAGGGCGGAGCCACGCCCATTTTTAAATTTTCTTTTATTTTTGTATTTTGTTGCACCATATCATTACTGGAGTTGAATCTTGACATAATTTACTTATATACTGTAAAGATATTAAATTTTTTGTTAAAATTTTACTTTAAAAAAATTTTTTTTTAAAAGTGGGCGTTGGTCCTTCTCCGATTTTGCTAATTTTTATTAAGCGTACATACAGTAATAAGAGTAACGTTCCTGCCAAATTTTCATCATGATATCTTCAACGACTGCCAAATTACAGCTTGCAAATTTTAAATACCTTCTTTAAAAAGTGGGCGGTGCCACGCCCATTGTCCAAAATTTTACTAATTTTATATTTTGCGTCATAAGTTCAACTCATCTACCAAGTTTTCGTCCGCTTATCGGTCTTTTGTAATGAATTATCGCACTTTTTTTCGGTTTTCGAAATTTTCGATATCGAAAAGTGGGCGTGGTTATAGTCCGATATCGTTCATTTTAAATAGCGATCTGAGATGAGTGCTCAGGAACCTACATACCAAATTTCATCAAGATACCTCAAAATTTACTCAAGTTATCGTGTTAACGGGACGGACGGACGGACGGACGGACATGGCTTCAATCAAATTTTTTTTCGATCCTGATTATTTTGATATATGGAAGTCTATATCTATCTCGATTCCTTTATATATGTACAACCAACCGTTATCCAATCAAACTTAATATACTCTGTGAGCTCTGCTCAACTGAGTATAAAAAAAAAACAGCCAAAACTGGTCTACCGAAAAATCTATGGTTCCGCTATTAATAATTTGAAAATCATAAGGTATATTTTAATAGAGCGTAAGAAATGTATGCATTTGTATATATTTATTCATCATATACATACATATGTAAATATATGCATGTAATACAAGTTATAATGTGAATAGTAAAAACACTGTCGATCGGTCGGTGTTCATGCGCAGCATCAAACAAGCGCGCATGATAACGCATCAACGAGCACACACCATCACCATTGATCACCAATCATGATGATCATGTTAGGTTTTTGTTCATCATTAGGTGCTGTACGAATTAACTAAATTTGTTTGTTCTACTGTATTTCATCTTAGATACTGTTTTGACGCTTTGCATTTGATTAACTTACCGAGCAGCAGCGACTAGATGCGATAAATTGATATCGGATCAATGTTTTTTCTTGTATTCTTGTCTTATGTTACTGTTATGATTCTATGCTACTAGAGCGACAATGCGAAAAATAAGTGGATATATCTGAAATTTCAAGATTAAGGTCTTCGCCGCTAACTTTGTTATCTTTTCCTCGACTCGTTAAAACCGTGATATTCAAAACAAAAATGACCACTACTACTACTTCCATTAGCTGTTTTTTTGTATAGGTCTACCTCGCTTACAAAGTGATTAGGCGTATTTGATGATCATCTATCACGTTTCAGTATACTTATCTCATGACAATAATGTTAAAGTATATGACGTGAGAAGAAGTGACTTCTTTGGTATCATTTTGATAGACAATTCTTCGACACTATTCACAATCTCAGAAACTATCTATACACTACCTACAATGTGCGATCTGAGACAGAGTGATTGCACCATGACTAGTTCCGGCCAAAAATTCTGCTTTTTGTAATAGAAAGCACAATTACTAAGGCGTTTTCTAGATACACAGCCGATACGATAAGATCTTGCTGTTTCAGCGTAAGAGAGGTCGTCCGGAAACCTCGATGAACAAGGCGATTCCGATTTGGGTTCGTACGACGATCTGGTCACCTATGTTTAGCAGCGCCAATCAGGAGATTCAAACACTAATTTGAACAACATAACAGAGACAAGAAAATATGTCCGAGCAACAGGTCCTATGATCTATACAGTGAAATGCATAGTAACTATACAATAGACGAGACGTGGCTTAATTCCACTACTACAGACGGGTACGTTGGAGAAGCGAGAGAGAGATTCAATGGCCCACTCAGTCGTACTGAAATTAAGGTTTCACTGAATAACAGGGTAATGTCAAGCGGTCGAAACAAATTGAACATTTTGTTTATATTAATATTTGCATATCGTAATTTTTAATAGATTGTGAAATTTTTTATTTGTATAGTAGGTTAGTTTAGGTAGGCGGTAAACTGCCCTGGTAGGGGAAGCTCACTGGGACAACATGGAGGTCCGTTATGATAAACGTTAGTTAAAATAAAGGTGACGGAGCTATAGCTCCTTAGAGAATCGTTGCATAGCAACGATATACATGTAATGAGACCGATATCAACCTTCTGTAAATCCTACGGAGATCAAAGTGAGTCGCAACCAAAATACTTTTGCATAGTTCGACAAAAGCTGGCAATCAAGCATAAATTAAACTCGATGATTCCATCTCATTATCCTACATACAGCTACAGCAAAATGGGGTTTCCAGTATATTGAGACGCACCGCATGGATTCCCATTGGGACAGTGCATATGGACAACGCTAATTCAGCTGAGTCGAGGCCCATCCATGCAGGAGAAAACCACAATTTGCGCAAATAAAACTAAATTCGATATATCCCCACACATTACAAACGGTTCATGTCGCCGTCCCCGAAGAAAAGAGAAGTAGAAAAACAGAAGAAATGGAAAGAAATAGTAGTGGGAGTTGGAGGAAAGTACGGAAAAGTAAATGGAACAAATAGAAAGATGGAGAAAGAGAGTAAAAGTAAGAAATAAGGCTTGAGACAAAGCATAAAAGAGAGTTAAGAGGAAGGATTAAGAATAAAGAGCTGATTAAAATAAAGTGCTGATAAGCCAACATTTTTTTTATATTTGCCATCAGGCAAATCTACATGCTCTGTTGTTGAAGCCTCGTTGCTGTAAACCTATGACGTTATACATATATTTTACACCAGCCACCCCTGTCTGTTCAATGAGCCTACTTGAAACGCTTGTTTACACAGAGAAACTTTGGGTCTTGGCCTCACAGATACTCATTCGCAACTTCATGATATTGCTCCAGATCGTCAATCATCTCATTGACGTCAGCAGTATGTTTCCATATTCCTTAGTTCTGGACAATGTGTTACTCTGGAAGATCCAGCCATGCGGTTCCGTTAACTTCACCCTTTTCATTTTCTCTCAGCCAAAGGATATAAATCCTCCCGCAAAAGGAAATACAGAACGCAGCCATATTTTCCTGCAAGAAACTCATATTTTAGAGAGGCATAAATGTAGTATAGGTCAATGCTGCACAAGTCAAAAGTAACACTTAAATTTATGAGGCACTCATAAAGGGATGTGCCACGAAATCCCAAAAAAAATACACAACCACAAAATCCCCAAAGAAAAAAATAGCAAACACATAATCCCCAAATTCAAAATCCCCAAAATCAAAATCCCCAACACACAAAATCCCAGTGCTATGATAAACATCATGACCGTGTAAAAATAGCAATATCTCGTTTCCTCTTTCATTCATAGTTATGTATCTTACTTACTTACTTAATTGGCGCTAAACGTCTAAATGGTTATGGCCGTCCAACAAGGCGCGCCAGTCGCTCCTTCGCCATCCGCCAACCGGCGCCAATTGGTCACAACCAAGGGAGTTTAAATTGTTTTCCACCTGGTCCTTCCAACGAGTGGGGCCGCCCTCTACCTCTGCTTCCATAGGCGGGTTCCGATAGAAACACTTTCTTGGCCGGAGCATCATCCTTCATTCGCATAACATGGCCTAGCCAGCGCAGCCGCTGCGTTTAATTCGCTGGACTATGTTGATGTCTGCATATAGCTCGTACAGCTCATCATTAAATCTTCTTCGGTACTCGCCATCGCGGTATGGATTATTAGCCTTTTTGGTCGCGGCGATTTAAAATTAATTTGAATTTATTTCACATATAAAATGGGATTTTGATTGGTGATTTGATTTAGGGATTCTGATTTGGGGATAACGTGGTAGGACCCTCATAAAGCATATACATGCGAGGTGGTAGTCAGTTTGTAAAAATAAATTAGCTCATGGTTTTAAGCCCTATTTAACTTACCACGTATCTACAATTTTTTTGTATGCAATACGCTTTCCTAAAATTTCGTAATTGTTGATACGTGATTAACGTAAGAAGGGACGATATGTTAAAAGGTAGGCATATTTTGCACTTCTGGATTGATATACGACAGAATCTTAGGTAATTTATCCTTTGGGGTTAACTAGTGGCATTTGAGATATTTTCGTTATATGTTTTTATTCATAGAGTACTGGAGTAAAAAAAATATAAACCACTATTTTGAAGACTTAATACTTTATACCTAAAGGAATTGAAAGTGTGTCTGTTGGACACTCATGTGTTGATAAGGGTTAATCTTGCCCAGACTAATTCTTCAATCCGTAATAATAGATACAAAACTGTAGTGCATACGTATGAGATACAAATTTGCATCTGATTCACTGATTTATATCTAAAGAGCATTGACTGAATTATAAACAAATAATTCTTTTGATTTGTTTGTAATTTTAATTATCACCTTATTTTATACAAGGCGTATCGGTGTAAAAAGCCAGTTTTACGATCACTGATCTACCATAAATTCGTATGCATTGAAGTCATAGTAGAGGCGTGCATGGCTGAAGATATTATGTCGCTCAGCTAAAATTTTGAAAAATTTATTTCAAAATTTAAGGCTTCCATACAAACCTATGTCCAACAATAGCCTTATCAAAAATATGTTTTCTTCAAATCTTCACTACATTCGCTTTTTAAGAGGTAAGAGATTTAAATGTTCACCGAAAGAATTCATCACGGTTAAAACAAAATCTCAAATTCAACATAACGCCTTTATGCTCACACGTATTCAGTTGCTTCATGGCATATTTAAGTTTACAATGTGTGAATAATATTTAATATCAATAAAACATGGTCGCGGCTATTTGTCCATTATTTTTTAGCAAAGTGAATCTCTGCTCTATCAATGGCAGATGTATCTGGAGCGAATTGGACCTACCAATTAAATACCTCACATAGATGGAATGTGTCTGTTGTGCTAGCAAAATATTGGTTGGACGTCCCAAACGCCCAAAACCCAGTTAGTAATATAGGGGTTACATTTTAAAATCACCCAGCCCTCTTGGCAAATATTGAAAGTATTCTAGGACCCTGCTTTATTGCTGTCTTGGGATCTGATAATTGTACCGCCCATGCAAGTCGCAGGCTTGAATCTGGATACGATCATCAACCAGTTATACTGCAAGTCCCCTTCCATGTAGCATGGAATTTGAGAAGTGAGCGTTGCCACGCCTTTTTTAGAGAAAAGTGTTATTCTTATCTTCGCACGTATCTAAGTAGATATCTATATCTCGCCCCTACGTCAAGACAAATAGTTGCATGTTTTTCAGTAATATAAAGGAGAGCAAAGAGATGGTTTTTTTTGAACATAGAGGAACTTTGATAACTTCTAAACCAAAGAGATATGAAATAAGGCAAAGGAAGACATTGGTGTAAGAAATAAATAAAATAGTATGCAATATGTAATAAAAAACTTAAACAAAAACCATATATCTATGTTTTGTATAGAGCAGCGACGACTTGTCCATGCTAACATATGGGGGAGATAAGAGGAAAGAAGAAGAAGAAGAATGAATTTAGATGGGATGACAAGGATCAGATATGGGGAGAAGAGATAAGAGAGGAAGAGAAATTGTAATGAAACAGAAAAAGTGTATAGCTGAAGAGGAATCGAAAAGAATTGATCAAGGTACAAGGGAGGAGGGAGAAGAGAAGAGAAAATGAAGGAGAAAGATTAGGAGAAAAGAAAGATAAAGCGAAAGATAAGAAGAAGACTAAGATAAGAGAATGAAAGGAAAAGAAAATAAAGAAAAAATCGAGGAATGGAAAATGAGAAAAAAGAAGACGAGAGGTTGAATACAAATGGGATCGTAAGTAAACGGTAAGGAGGGGAAGAAAGAAATGGGAAAAAGAAGAGGAGAGGGGAGTAAATGTAACGTTAAGTCTCGTTATTAGAGAAAAAGTTCGATAAAAATGCAGAAAATTATAAACTATAATGCCTAACAATGTAAGGTCTCAATACGCCTGAGTTTTAAACCCTTGAATTCTTTCGGAAGTAAAAAATTAGCTATGACTGCTTTTTATGTTCTTACATTTTTTTCATTGTGGTATTATATTTTGCTTAATACTTAGTGAACATGTGAGTTATATTTTATTTATTTGTACAACTTTATTTTTATTTACAATTTATTACTATTTTATACAATGAATAATGAGAAAGCTTTCCTTTGAAAATAAAAAAAAACTAGTTAAAACGCGCATAAAAAAAATTTATACATTTATCTGTACCTCTATGTTAAAAAAAATGTATCAAAGAAATTTTCGGGTGGCAGCATAACAAGATCAGTATGATTTTAAAGGAAAACTATCAAGCTTTTATTAACAATAAAAATATAGAAAAATCCCCTCTTTGCAAAAAATTTCAAAAAAATGTTTTTTAATCAAATTTTACTAAATACTATTACTATTTATATTCGAAAAGAATGTACTACTTAGACACCGTTTTATTCATTTCTTCTTAGAAAGCCAATTACACGACTTATGATTTATAGAAAAAAGGCTTCCACAAAAAAAATAGAGAATTCAGGACGCTATATCTCCGTAACCATCCAAAATTTGCAGCAGCAATTCACCAAATTTCATTCAAATCGAAGCGATGAAGCTTTTTAAGTGGAACGGTTGATATACTTTACCCCATGAATATTTCAAAAGTCAATCCAATTTTTGTTTTTTGACATTTTCAATACAGTGTTAATGACTTAATACTGAAAAACATAATCTTTAACTTTCGAGAAGAACGAGTAACGAAACAAAGATGAAATTTTTTTGGGGAGATTGGTGGGTTAATGGCAGAAACTAGGCTCGGATACAAGGTTATCCCTCTTTTATTTCTTTATGTATCTATCTCACTGTGACGTGTTATGATGTGATTTAAGCTTTCCGTTATTTCCTTATTATTATTCCAAATTCGTTAGTTTGTTATTTTCAGTAATATTTTCCTTGGTTTTTTATTGACACCACGCACAAAATAATTTTTAGTGTTAATTCACACTGATTCCTGTTGGGAGTGCAAAACCTTTCCCTAACTCCAGGTCTGGGAAGCATTGCATCTCCCGACACCGTCAAACCGCCAGAAGGGTGGCCAGGAGCCAACCTTGAGGCCAATTTTTCTTCCAACCTCAACCAAATAAGCCCGAATACACTGTGGCTAACCCTATATTTATTATGCTTTGATGTTCCATTGATTGAATACCACCTTAAATAATATTGAATTGAAATATTTACCATCGTGATCCACATTCATTTCGATTGAATTGCCAATAAATGGCAATGCGGCAGGTCCTGGAATTTTTTCAATCAGATGAACCACACGTGCCCGTCTTTTATTGTATATCACCAAGAAAATGTAATAGCAGCGACTAAAATATGGTAATGGCGAATATCCTTCCACAAATTTTGCAACTTTAGTTAGCAGGACACTCTCAGCCATGAGAGCGTTCATTAATTTGTCAGACATATTGAAAAATAAATTAAACACTTTTTTGATTTTGAGGAATATTTATTTTTTAGAAATTTAACTTTTTTGCAGATGTTGTATTTTTTTGTTACAAATATATGCTTTTCTATTAAGCTTTATTTTTTTTATATATATTTTTTTTTATTCACACTACACTTTCATTTCATATACACGCTTTGTAAAGCATTAACATTTTGTTAATATATTAAACTAATGATTTAGAAAAAAATTGAATTATCTAGTAACCAAAGTCAGCCACCAAACTTCACATTCACGTTAACGTTTTTTACCGCCACGGCTAGACTGCTGCTGAGTCGCCAGCTGAATGTCAACTAACCAAATCTCTATGAATGCTTAAAGATTTAAAAAGAAATATTCAAAAATCTATCTCACGCGCCATTTTCGCCACTACTGTAATGTAGCTACCACAACAGCTGCCTACGTCATCATCATTAAGCAGCGCGCCTAGCATAGCAAATGTTGAGAATTCATTATTAAGCGGTCTCTAAGCTCACAAACGATGCCCAATTGTTTGAGTTTGACTGAAGCACCACTAAAATGAGCAGCACGCACCAATTGATATGATCAAGCAACAACACAGCGTGGTGGTCCATTAAGTATGGGTAATGAGCTTAGACGAGCTAATCGTAAGCGAATTGAACTTTCAGCGTATTTTGAAGTTCATAGCGCACAGCCGAGTTTGAAATGTAGGGCAATCTAGCTTTTGTTGTTTTTTTTTGTTGTTATTTGTAAATTGTGGAAAAGGTAACATATTATTACAAGAGCGCTACTGATAACTGAAAATACATATGTATAATACTTAATTAAATACACTATTAACAATCAGCTTATACACTCTACTTACACATGTAAATATGTAGGCGCTAGCTCTTATTTATATATGTATGTTAATTGTACATACACGTGAATGTCTTTTCTCATGTAATATAACACTAACAATTGAGCCATACTTGAGTGATGCTGCAGCTTTTAGCCGAGCTCAAATAAAATTCATAGAAAACGCTAAAAAAAATAGAAAAGTATGTCTTAAGCGATTTTAATCTGCGGCTTTATCACAGCGTTGTTTTATTGCTTTGTTTGAAAGATGCCCTTGACGTTGAATCTGTGTAATATTTTAGTTGATACCTTTTTTTGCTTGTAATTTTATGTTTATGCGCAAAGTGTTTAGCAGCGTTGTGCTGTATTTTTAGTTGTTACAATGATATGTGAAATCGTATGCAAAGTTCAAAACAATTGAGATTTTAAAAATTATTTATGAGAGCCAAATAGCCAAATATGGAATCATGGAATAACAACTTCAGCAAAACGTTAGGATAAAGTAAGCGGCCAATAAAGAACTAACATGAACTAAGTGTTCATAGTGTTTCAACTGCCTACAACTAATGTAACTGCACGCCTAAGCATGTGATGCCAATGCATCATGAGCCTCAAGCCTTCTCGCTTTGAGATATGAGCAACATTGATAGTTTCGGGCATAAGAGATGCGTATGATCATAGACATTTTGCAATCCGTGATTCTATTCACACCTTTCCTGCTGAATGATGACATTCAACTCATAGCATCTTCTCATTTCTGCCAAACGAATTGAGACATTTACCTTCTATGTATCAAGAGCAGCGTTCTTCTTGGCAACTCAACATCCTTCTCATTAACATCAATTTTGTTCTGACTGGGAACTTTATATTGAGAACCCTTCTCCATTGACCAGGGGCCTCCACTTCATGCGCATTTATCTTCTCATTACGTATGCGAAAAGCAATCATTTCAATTTGCAGCTCAACCACCCTTGTCTCAGTATTTTTCCTTCTATCCACATATACAATTTCCACAGAAGGATAATGCCCTTACCTGTCAACTTGTAGGATCCCCTGCTCACTAGATCAACACAGTTTGAAGCAGACTCTACCCTTTTCAGTAGTTCGTGACCATCTGCTCTCATATGTACATGTGTATCGTATCGTTAGCTCTTCTGTGGCACCAAAATCTCGCTCCAAGCTCATGTTCGAAGACGCTATATTAATATAGACATACGGTCTGTCCTCAAGCCAACCCGGCTTAAGCCTTTTTGCTATTGTTTCTAGACTGCGGGCGGCATATTCAAAATGGCATGCAATGCTGCTTTTGGCGCTATTTGTCAATGATGGTCTTAAATTGTCCCCAGCGGGGGCTTAGAATATACCCACGATAGGTATGCCTGTGGTAAGAGGCGACCAAAATTGATTCAAGTGGGTGTAAAGCGCAACCCTTTCAAGGTGTTGCCAGCGCAAAATAAAGATTGTCTAACCAATTTTCAACCTCACCTAGCCGTGGCGAATCCTGTTATTTTAACAGCCGAGGCTCTGGCGACCCAAGCTCCTCATCGATCTAGGAGATGGTAGGCGGTATGGCCTTGACGGTTTCATGTGGTCATACTAAATCGTTCCCGAGATGATCGGACTATTGTTTTAATAATGCTTCTTGCCGGAACGTATCGGATCTGCATTCGGCAAAGCACCATCAACATCTGTAACACTCCCCAAGGACTTCGGGGAGTGTCCTTATCGCTACAACAACAACAACAACAACAAACAACAACAACATGGGCTTACATTGACATTAGCAGTTTCTTAGCAGGAGCAAAATTCGTATGTGATATCATTAACTGTAGTCTTATACGATTTTGAGGTTTACAATAAAAATGTTATCATTTACTAATGCTACTTAGGCTCTTTGACCATTAGCGTTTGGTGCAATAAAAACACAAACTTATTTCACCATTCCAACCCGACGTTTCGCTAGTCTCTCTAGCTTTTTCAAGGGCGATCTGTGTATTTAATAACAAAAAGCAATACATTAATATATAAACAGAAAAGGCATAAGTGCGTAACATTTCAATATAGTAATCACAGTATACATAAAAACAAATATCACAAAACAAGAGGCAAAAACACTTCGAATAAGAGCCTAAGTAAGCATTAGTAAATGTATAAATAAATTGACCGGAAATCACAAAAAAAATTCTATTTCAATTTTTGCAGCCTCCATGAAGCAATATTAACATTGACTCGTGTCCGACATCCTTTAACCCGTCTGAAGCAGTGAGTCTAGACAAAAGTCGTGCCATTTGAATTATAAGGACCACCCTAATGTTCATACATTGTCCCTTTCCCTACATTTTCAACGCACATATTAATCATACGCCCTGTAGTACCTTATATACTAAGTCGAAAGAAAAAGTTGCTAAAGTCCGGTCATAAATTTGAAGCTTATGTTGAGGGTCTCTGAAATACATTTTTAAGATTTGTTTATCCTTACAAATACAGCCAAATTCTCTCTAATTCCTCTCCCATTTCCCTTTGAGCTATGAAGTTCTTTTCTTATAGGTTTTGTACACCTTAAAGTATGATTTTCTTTTCATCAAATTATGAAAGATCGAGTACGTTAGATGACTGCCGAGCTCTAAAGAATATAAAAGCGAATAATAGAGCTCTCAAAAGGCAAAACAACGACATTCAATTTCAAAAATCGGATGTCAAATAACAAAAACAATAAAAAATCTATTTCGGCAGCATTTGCAAGGATAAGATACAAATTTAAGGCGGACTTCGTATGCAGACCAACCCCAGTTTAGTACCTTATTGAGAAAGAAATTTGTTTTTTACTCTGTTTTATATACCAGTCATCGCATACAATTATGCAGAAAACATTTGATTAATTTTTTAAACCTCTGTTAAAACAGCCTAGAGTCTAAACTAATAAATACCTCTAAAATATAAACGCCACTTTAACCTCGGATCTAATGTAACGTCTAAAACCCTGGGAAAGTTAATATATCCATATCCATATAAAACCAACTTTATGGAAATCAATGTATTTAGTCAATGGTGCCATACCATAACACCCTAACCATAACCATACCTTATCAACCAATTGGTTTTTTCGCCATATCCATAACCTATAAATACTTCATTTGGTGAATTCACTAAATTTTTGGATTTGTGAGTTTTAGTTTTGGATACGTCTTGACTAAATGGCTTTTTATTTGTGGAATTTGTTTGTAATTTTTTGTATTTTCTTTTTTTTATGAATTTTTTCACATATTTTAGGTTAAGGCAACCAATAACCGATGCCAATTGATATGGATAAATAAAAATATGTTTATGACTATGGCGTTATGACTATGTCACCTTTGCCAGGCCCTTTAATCGGTTGTATTAAAATGTAAGCTGCTACTCATGAAATAGTAAAACTAGGCCTATTTCTATATGCTATATTTGATAAAAATATTGAAAAGAATCTTGTTACAGATAGTTTGTTATAAATATTTATCGCAATGACTTGCGCTTCATTCTTAATGCTGAGCATCCATAACACTATGCGACAAAATCAACTTTTTTCTGGTTATTGGACCAAACCCACTATTTTGTAGAGATTGAGGCTTAAGTAGACAAATTACTATCTCCGTTTTTCGAAGCTAGCCTCCAAAAAAATAGATATCGGGCTTTCGAAGTTCGAAATTCTATATTTCGAAATTTTATTTTTTTTTGTTAACGCGTTCAGCAAATTAAAAAAGTAAAAATGTGGTGTACTTAAGCCTCAATCTCTACAAGTGGGTTTGGTGTAATACCCAGCCAACTATTGGACAGTGTAATTATATCCGAAGAAATATGACATAAATTGTGGTATTCATTTCACATGCGTAGATACACCAGCCTAGCTAATAGCAGATGCTATTAGAAGTCAGCTTAGCCATCGAAACTCCGCAAACTTCTAAGGGAAATTAATGCCAGTATCCCACAAGTGAGGAAAGGTGGAAGGGAAACGAAAGAAAGTAAAAGTTTGTTATAGGTGTGTTATCGGAGAGGTGTAGACGAGTTATCGATTGGTTATCGAAGTGTTACAAACAGGGGGGCGCCAAATGGTCCGCAAAACAGAACTTTCTGGATAATTTGTATATTTATTATAACTGATTTCTGCAAAAAAAGTTTCTATACTAACAAATGCATGCATATATCCAGAACACTTGCGACATGTTGTGGAATAATTGAAAGCACATATCCTGTTTTCTCACGTTCAACGTTATGATAGGGAATTTTGTAAAAAATGCTTTAACAAAAACTGTCAAACGTGAATCTGAAACACGATGGAGCACCAAAATACACAATTACCCGAGGACATTAACACCACAAGTGACACCAGAAGCGAAGCTACAATTCTGTTGCAAAATATACTAAATTTTAGTTTCATAACAGTAATTCATTTCTGGTATGAAATCTTAAGGAGGATTGATCATGTACAGCTCAGATCATAAGATCCAAGGATGAATCTAGAGAAGCGTGTCATGATCTTAAATCATAGCGACTGAACTATCCGAAATTCGAGAAAGTCTCTGTGAACAGGCAATAGAAAAAGCGAAGCTCTTTCGTGAAAAATGGGATATTGATATAGTAAAATGTGCAGAGAGAAGGCGCCGCAAAATGCCCGGAGCATCGGCCAGATGATTGGTCTTTCCGCAGAATGTGAAATTTCTCGCGTTATGAAAAGTGTTCTCGTTCATCTTCAACAAGAAATACGTACAAGATTCACACGACTAAATGACCTTAATTTTAAATTTGGATTTCTCTTAGACTTTGAAAATTTGTTAAACAAAGGATAATAACGACTTAGAAATAAATTGTAAGAACTTGTGTGAATTTTATAATACAGATTTCGATGGAACAGAACCTTTTATCGAAATATGTGACTGCAAAATATTCATTCGCAGTAGAAAAGAAATTGAACCTAAAACTCCGTTAGAATTACTTTTATAATCTCATATGGAGAAGATGTATTTCCAAACTTGCGAGTGGCACTTCAAATACTCTTGACTATCTCAGTATCAATTGCTAGCTGCGAACGTTCATTCAGCAAATTAAAACGGATTTTGACATATTTACGATCAACGATGGGGGAAGGTCGCCTAAGTGACCTAACACTATTAAGTGTGGAGAAAGAAAAATTTTAATGATAAATTTGTATGATATAATTGAATATTTGCTGCTTAAAGTCAAGGAAAATTTGCACATAGATATTAGTTTTACTAATGTATTATAATCATATTATTATTAAATATGTATTGGAGTCTACTTATAGATGATATCTTCAGCCCATGATAAAAATATAGGAAGGTAAAACCATTCTCTCTTCTCGACGGTCATAATGTGTTTTTGATTTTTAAAAAATTTTTAAAATCTCTCTCAAAAACTTTGTGGAAATGCCAAACCAAAGTTTACACCAAAATTTTAGCATGTCGACTTTTACAAATGCCATATAAAAAATAAATATAAAATAGATCGAAAATTTGGTATGTTTTTTTTTAGTTCGGTTGTATAGTTAACTTGTACGATTTAACCATGCATGGTCATAATTTGCTCATACCAGCATCCAGCTTACTTCCATCATTAGAGATGTTGCAGGTCTTCGCAGCTGGACGATTCACCTAGTCCAATTGGCAGATTTTAATTTGTGGAGGCTGAATTTTTCCGACACCTTTTTTGCCCACTTTGATGTTAAGTGGGACATCCCAATTTTGTTTTGATGACATGCAGAGAGCAGCGCACATATGTTTATCATCGTCAGAATTAGGCGGTGTAGTCTTTTTCCCGTCCTTCCATGTATGGCTCTTATTTTTGTTGTAAAAATTCCTCGCCTGGGTTAATAGCTAGAACACTCAAGCAATTTTAAATAAAATCCGCTACCGGAGGTCCAAGGAATCGAGCAGTTTCAATATGGCTTTACCAAAAAGAAGTGCTATTACAGACTTTTGATGCACATTACAGACGAATAGATGATTTGTGATATACACCAGGCTGGGGCCATACATAAAGATCGAAGTTGGGGAAGAATAACGCGCATATCCTGCGGAAGTATGCATTCTTCTTTGACGATTTCTGCAAAGGCGGTATATTATATTTTATTTTCCCCGGGCGCAAGAAAACCTCGCTACGCCACTGCTTTGGTCGTACTTGTTACAAGGTTTATAATAACTAGAGAAATTAAAAATCGGCCAGAATGTAGGATTTTCCATGGAATGATCTATATATGTATTATACAATTTTGAGAGTAACTATTCAGCTGTATCATTGATGACTCAGCGAAATTGCGAATTTATGCAGGAAATTGTGCGCATTAGAAAATTTGTTTATCCATATATTTTAAATAACTACAGTTATTGAATAAAATACCCTTCCGAAAATCGAACACGCAAATGCAAGTGATTTAACTTCTATCTGTGTCATAAAGAATCCCGAATAGGCTGAAAGCCGAGATATATAACTTCAAAAATGTTAGCAAATTAGCAAGGGTTTTTCTCCCTGAAGATGGCCCGTTAGCTTAGGAAACGCGGAGGAGGGTAGAAGGAAAATATAAAATTGTGTGCCTCATATTTATTGAGATAAAAGCTCCAATCCAAAAAAAAACACAAATAAACCAATTTGCTCAATCATATAAAAAATAAATGCAAGCCGCGATATCCACCGAAGAGATTTTGTGCAGAGATTCTCTAGAAATTTCCGTCATGTTCCTTTTAGTTTATCCTATAAATGAGGGGACGGCACTTACTTACAAGTTTTATGCTGCCACTGGACGGCAGCTGTAAGGTAGCCGAATGTTCACTGAGAATTTTTTCATGACAGAAATACACTCGGAGGGTTTGCTAAACCTCTGCATCGTGGCACATAGAAAAACTTGTTTCTAATTAAAGAACTATTTTCCAAATTTTTGATGATGCTTTGCAGGGACTTGAACTCAGGACCTTCGGTTTGCTAGGCAGAGCGTAAAAAGCATTAGTCGCCTATGCTTTTTTTTACAGTAACACTAGGACTTTCATTTATTATACTCATCGAGATATGTATGGACTTCTATATATCAAAATGATCTGGGCGAAAAAAGCCATGCCTGTCCGTAAACACGAACAGTTGATTGAATTTTGAGGTATCTTAATGAATTTGGTATGTAAGTTCCTGGGCACTTATCTCAGATCGCTATCTAAAATGAACGAAATCGGACTATAAACACGCCCACTTTTTCGATATCGAAAATTTCGAAAAAATGAAAAAGTGCGCTAATTCGGATATTTAAAGCGATGAAATTTGGTAGGTGGGTTGATCTTAATTACATTTTGGACAATGGGCATGGTACCGCCCACTTTTAAAAGAAGGTAATTTAAAAGTTTTGCAAGCTGTCATTTGGCAGCTGAGTATGTAATGTTCGGTTACACCCGAACTTTGCCTTCCTTACTTGTTTATTGTTTAAAGTTTATTTTAAGTTTTTAGTTCAATTCAATTTCAAAGCGTGTTTTGAAATTTTTTTTAAATATAATTTTTTGTTGAATTAAACTAAATGACGGATGTACAGACATATATATATAAGAACCCGGATCTCTTTTTAAAACCGACTTCTTTTCCCAAAGCGAGTTCAATTTGGATCCACGTTGTTTTTTAGAAGCGGTTACGTTTTCGGGTCTTGGTACCTTTTTTAACCGGTTGGGGCTCTTTTAAAAACTTAAAACCACTACATTTTTATTAACGGGTCTGTTTTTGCAACCGCATACTTTACATATCCGCATATTTTTAGAAACAGATAGTTTTTCGAGTGTAGGTAATTTGCCGGACCCGGGTTCTTGTTTAGTACTGGATACTTTTTTACTACCGGGCCCTTATTATAACCGCGAGCTTCTTTATGGGATCTGGATATTTTTTAAAACCAAGTGCTTTTTTGAATCTTTCAACTTGTTTAGAACCGGGTAATTTTTTATTACCAGATACTTTTTCACCGGCGCGTACTCTTTGGATTCGGCTGTTTTTTAGAACTGCATACTTCATAGTACTTTTTTAAAACTAGATACTTTTCAGAGGCGGGTACTTTCAGATCCGGCATGCAATTACTGGCATATGCTGATGACATTGATATCATCGACCTAAACACCCGCGCCGTTAGTTCTGCTTACTCCAAACTGGAAAAAGAAGCGGTAAAGATGGTTTGATGGTGAATGAGGACAAAACGAAGTACCTGCTGTCATCGAGCAAAGAGTCAGCTCATATGCGCCTTGGCAACCACGCTACTGTTGGCAGCCATACCTTCGAAATAGTAAAAGACTTCGTTCATTTGGGAACCACCATCAATACTAGCAACAATATCAGCTCTGAAATCATCGAAGAATCACTCTTGCCAATAAATGCTATTTGGACTAGGTAGGCAATTAAAAGTAAAGTCCTCTCTCAGCAAAACGAAAATCATACTCTACAAGTCACTTATCGTACCCGTCCTGCTATATGGTGCAGAAGCATGGACCATGACAACATCAGATGAAGCGGCTCTGGGAGTGTTCGAGAAAAACGTTCTTCGAAAGATTATGGATTTCTACGCGTTGGCTGTACGAGGCGCAGACATTAGCATAGTCCAGCGAATTAAACGCAACGGCTGTGCTGGCTAGGCCATGTTATGCGAATGAAAAGTGACGCTCCGGCCAAGAAAGTGTTTCTATCAGAACCCGCCTATGGAAGTAGAGGTAGAGCCGTGGCCCCCACTCCGTTGAAAGGACCAGGTGGAAAATGATTTAAACTCAGTTGATGTGACCAATTGGCGCCGGTTGGCAGAAAATTGACACAACAGCCAAGGCGTTGTATCTTTTCTATAACGTGCAAACTGACATTAATATATTTAATCGGTTATAAATATGTAGAGCCATATTTGCGCAATGAAGTCCTTATTTCAGTCGATTTTTGACGATTTGCGGCCGCCGTAGTGTGTTGGTAGTGTGCTCCGCATAACACGCCGAAGATGCTGGGTTCAAGTCCAGGACAAAGCAACATCAAAAATTTAGAAACAATAAGAAAAAAGTTTTGCTAAGCGGGGTCGCCTCTTGGCAGTGATTTGGCAACTACTCCGAGTGTATTTCTGCAATGAAAAGCTTCTAAGTTGGAGTCGGCGTAAAACATGCAGGTCCGCAAATTTTGAGGAGAACAGAAAAAAGGAGCACAACGCTAATTGAAAGAGAAGCTCAGCCTAAAACCTCTTTGAGGTATATCGCGGCTTGTGTTTAATTATTATTCTTTTTTATTTTTTACTTAATATTTTATGTTAATATAAACAAAAAAAATGCTCTGTCACTTGTTTTGCGTGTTTTTTGTTTTTCAAATTACTAAAATTAAAAGGCTGTATGTGTTTTATGTTTAATTTCGTTGTTTTCATATTTTTTGTACCTGCTCATTTAAAGAGTGAGTGTGTGTATGTATGTATGTATTGTGGATATGTACATATGTATGTTCGTCTTAAATGCAGAGTATATTTTCTAACCACACATTTCAATAAATATTAATAGCAGTGATCCCAAATACTTATTTTGGTGTTAATTCAAAGGTTAAATAATTATGTAAAGTAGTTTTGGCATTCCAAAATTGCTGATCTGAATGGTATCCGAAAAATGCGCAAGACTTGATGTAAAAATGTTGTAGGATTTTTTTCCGATTATACTACGAACATATGTATGTATGTGCTTTTATTTGTTTGGCATAGTTTAAGAAAAAAGATTCGGTTAGGTAGGTTGAGGTGGCTGCCCGAGGCAAACTTAGGCTCATTGTGATACCACGATGATACACCGTTACCTTTCCCTCTTCGAACCATTTTGACGGCCTGATAAAGTTTCCAGATCCTTGACGTCATGCTTCACAACCTGGCTCAGATTGTCTAGAAATGGAGCACCCAGAAAGCGCTTCCGTGCTCCGCTTACTGCCGTGCAGTTGCAGATGAGGTGAACCACCGTTTCCTCCCTCTCATCCTCTTAACAACTCTTGCAGCATCGACGATAAGACTCTCCTAACCGTTCTGTATGCCTATCTATAAGGCAATGATGAGTTGGTGCCCCCACAAGTGTGGAAATTGTATCCGTACTTAGGTTGTACACGTGACGGGATCTGTTAGCATCCCATTTTGGCCAGAGTTCCTTCGATCTTCGACACCCCGTGTTTGTAGCCATCTTTTTTCGGCTTGACGTGGATGTGTTCTTTTAGCATTAGCTTACATGTGGACAGGGCATACGTAAGCGTTCTTGGGCTGGAAGAATCTGCCTGGTGTACCCAACTTGCATCATGGTAATTTCATGACTTTAATATTATGTTAAGTTTTTCTTAAAGTAACAGAACAGTTAATATTTTAATGTGCATGTCCATTTGGTTTAACATGAACTTGTGGTTTTACGGCTCCAATTAACCATGATACTTACATATTTAAAGTGAATAAGATGAAAATTCAGCGGAACAAATAGCTTTTTCTTGAAGAAATTTACACTCACTGCACTCTTAAATTCTAAATTTTACCGAAGCCACATGGCTGAAAGGAGACACATAAACTTACGAAAGAACTGAGGAACAAAAACTATAGCGTAAAAACATATTTAGGTTGGGGTTACTACGAAAAAATATTGGCACTAGAATATAATAACTACAGCAGTTAAAAAATCGGCCGGAATTTACGATTTTCCATGGAATGGTCAATATATGTATTGTACAATTTTTAGAAAAAATATTGTAACGAATTTAATGTATTCCCCTTATTTGCAATATTCTACTAAGGTTCGAAACACTAAACTGTTGAATATATAACACTACTATTCAATAATGCAAAAATGGCCTTTATTCAAGTACTTTCAAAATAACACTTCTATTGCTACGACAGATAGCGTGCTTAAGCGAAACTGATTCTCGCGCCTCTACTGGTGTGCTTTTTTACTGTTTCGTTTACTCGTTGAAATTTCTAGGCGGTTCTGTGCTAGAATCTACTAGTTGGTTATCTGCTATAAGTTTCTCAGCTATAACTACAGATGCCAATTTTTATAGCTACTCTCACAGCTCATGTTGTGAGCGATACTTCCACAATTATATTGCATATTTCAGATAAGATATCTGCATGTGTTTTCGCGTTGCTTCTCCCTGCGTGTACGTACATATGTGTAGACATAATGATTGAATTATGATGTGCTAAAGTACTGCTTAGCATCGGCTTAGAGATGGCAGTACCCATGTAGTATTGCTAATTATCGTAACAATATTTAATTGTATCATTAGATACAGCGAAAATGCGAATTGACGCAGGAAATCGTTCGCACTAGAATATTTGTTTATCAACAGATTTAAAATATCTACAGAGTTATTGAATATACTACCCTTCCGAAATTGGACTCGCAATGCAAGTGATTTAAATTCATCTGTGTCATAAAAATCCCGAAAAGGTTGAAAGCTGGAGGTATATAACTTCAACAATATTAGCAAAATTAGCAGAGGGTTTTCTCCCTGAAGAAGGCCCATTAGCTTTGAAACGCGTAGGAGGATAGAAGGAAAGTATAAAATTGTGTGCCTTATATTAATTGGGATAAAGCTCAAATCCAACAAAAAGAAACAGACAAACCAACTTGCTCATTATATAAAAATAAAATCAAGCCGCCATATCCACCGAAGAGATTTTGTACCTCCTTTTAATTTTTCCGACAAATTTAGTGGACGGGACTTACTTGCATGTTATATACTGCATCTGAACGGCAGATGCAAGCTGCCGAACGTTCACTGAGAAGCTTAGCATGCAGAAATACACTCTGAGGGTTTGTCAAACCTCTTAGCGGATTGTTTTAATTATGTTTACAATTTTTTTTAAATATAATTGGATTAACTTAAAAATGAATTAACTAAATGGAGGATGTACTGACATACAATATAAGAACCCGGATCTCTTTTTAAGAACCGATTCTTTTCCAAAAGCGGGTGAATTCGGATCCACGTTGTTTTTTAGAACCGAGTACGTTTCGATCCTGGTACTTTTTAAACCGGTTGGATTTTTCAATCCGGGAAATTGTGTGAATCCAGTAATTTTCTACCCGAGTCTTTTTCAAGACGGGGCCCTTTTTAAAAACCCGGTACTTGCTTAAAATCCACTACATTTTATTAACGGATCCGTTTTCGCAACCGCATGCTTTTCATAGCCGAAAATTTTATAACCAGGTAGTTTGCGAGTTTAGGTAATTTAACGGATCCGGTTATTGTTTGGTACTGATGCTTTTTACATACAGGTCCTTTTTAAACCGCTTGCATACTTTTCGGATCTGGATATTTTTTAAGACCAAGTGCTTTTTGAATCCTGCAACTTGTTTAGAACCGGATAATTTTTTTATATAAGGTACTTTTCACCGCCGCGTACTCTTTGGATTCGGCTGTTTTTAGTTCCGGATATTTCAAAGTCGTTTTTTTAAAACTAGGTACTTTAAGTAACTGCTTTGCAGATCCGGGTATTTCTTTCATTTCTCATTTTCAATAAAAAAAAACAGCATACGTTAAAAAGTTACAAACGAGTAAAGTTCAATAGTCAGATTCAGTAAAAAGTAGGTACCCACATTGCTTTAGAACGGCAGGCCATTAGATTAGCTCTTAGTCCAAAGGAGAGTTACATACAAGTATACAAGTGATGCTAATACGAGCGTGTTAGGGTTTTTTCCTTAAATTAATTATAAGGCTTATCTGTCCGGTAAAAAAATTTTTTGTGAGCACAATTTGTGTTCATAGGGCAGATAATTTTAAGGCTCACATGAGAAAGCCGCCCATAATAACAAAATCTATTCTTCGATCAAATGCTTCAGACACGAAAGACTGAAACAACGAACTCGATAAAAATGCATGTAAACGAGTGTTGTCAATAAATTTTAAGAAAACCCTTACTGCAGCTCCAGATTTCTACTTTCCCTTAGGTAAATAGAAATTTTCTTCACAAGTTTCTATACATATTTTTTCATGCATCGAAATACTGATAGAAAGAAATTGGCTATTCGTAAAAATATTGCATAAAATTTGTCAGCACCAATAGGTAAATATATTGGCAAACTGATTTTAATATACATATGTGACCTGGAATCATGAAAGGGACCTATTGTGCGAAAACAAGTTTTCAGAGAAAAACGCGTTTAAAATTTTTGTTTATCTTGACTCTGTGTAGCGGCCGGCCGTTGTGAACAAATTTGTAATTAAAATTTAAGTAACTTCCCGATAAGCTACAAGCTGAATTTGGAATATAGTTCAAAACTCGATGACAATGCAATAATAAGAAAAGAACTCCGATAGGTGGCGCATGGATCGAAATATTTCAAAAAATCCTATTTGTGGTCCGATTGGCTTTAAATGCGAACTGTGAAATATAGAAAATTGCGGTTTGTTCCATCACAAAGACCATTAAATTTCCTATAAGAATCACTCAAAAAGTGAACAACGGTATTTTCGCACAATAGGTCCCTTTCATGATTCCAGGTCACATATATGTTTGTTTGTTTAAGTGGTGTTCAAACTTAAACTTATTATTAAGGATTCATTACGAACCTTGACGAAATTGCCCGTGATGATGATTACGTGGCGGTTTTCGAAATGGTACCATCGCAATATGTCAGTTACTGAAAGAAATGATGCTAGTAAAACCAACAAAATCGTTTGTTGTTCTTGCCTTAACGGAGATTCGGTGAAATTGATCGAATTATAGTTAATTCGACCGAGTGCTTTGTCAGCGAACAAATTAGCTTTAGACATTCAACAGAAGAGAAATTGTCGCTCTTAAGTAACAAAATCTGCGCAAAATTGACAGATTCCTAATCAATCTAAGTGATTTTTCTGATTAACACAACTGATCTCATTAGTCATTTCAACAGCGATCAACAGTCAATACATGAGCAAATTTCAAAGATAATTTTACGCTCACTGCGCTCTCTACGTGTACTTATGACGATGGTGCCACTTGTCAAAAAAAAACACCAAATAAGAAAACCACAAATCGAAAACACACACAAAATGGGACAACAAAAAACTAGTCAGTTATCAATTACAAAACGAAAAACCCTTTTTTGAATTGAATGTGCAAAAAATTATGAGATACCGGGACACCTATTTAAGGGTACGATTTACGCAAGCTTCTGCTCCAAGCGAAATGCAAAATTGCGCCCTCTTGTTGCAAAAGTTTGTTTGAACGAACAGAATTTTCCAAAATTAGTTACATTTTGTTCAATTTTTTACGAATTTTCACTCACGCGAACGAATTTAATAAGATAAATAAAAAACATATTTTTTAATGTTGATATTTCCGACAACATTAAGTTTGAGTTGTTTTGGAATCGTTTCAACTTAAAGTGTTACGATAATTAAACTTGCCGAATTACATATAAGTTACTCCAGTGGTGAATTACCTTCCTGCGATTTGATTCTTTACTTTTCTATAACTTACAAGTTCTCTATTTAAAATGTCAAAAATTTATACCACAAGTTTTGTTTCGAAACAATCAAGTGTGGCAACTACATGCGAGAGAAGAAATTGAGTATGAGTTGAGCTGCAACTGAAAGAATTGAGAATCAGTTTCGTGACTACTATTTTATTTCTATTGAAAAGTTAAGTGACGCGCGGCGAAGCTCAAAACTATAAATTAACTAAATTATAAAAACAAAAAAAATTTGGTGAAAGTGCGTTTAATAAAACAAAATAATAAATGTATAGTGTTTAATGTGTGCCAGCATATTTGATGTACGCGCCAATAAAAGTTAGTAAGTGCGTACATATGTATGAATATGGCACATAGGTACTATCGTACAAATCTGTCGCAACAACTTTTTTGTTCATTTGACTACTAAAGCGGTCAATTACGAATCAAAGGTTTGTGCGCAGTTAATTCAACATCTTGTTGCGATGGATAAAATTGACAAAATTTCGGTTGGATTTTACCAGTCTTTTTCTTTCAGTGTAAGTGTTTCTTTTTTTTCAGTTTCCCTTTGAAAACATAATATTGAATATTCAATTATTACATGCCGGTATTAAGCTCATGAATTCTTAAATACTGATTTTAATATATTTAATCGGTTATAAATACGTAGAGCCATATTCTGCGCAATGAAGACCTTATTTCATTAGATTTTATACGGTATTCTTGGCGACTGCCGTAGTGTGCTCCGCCTAACACACCGAAAATGCTGGGTTCAAGTCCGGGTATAGCTACATCAAAATTTAGAAACAAGTTTTTTTATAAGAAAGAAGTTCTGCTAAGCCTCTCGCCTCTCGTCAGTGATTTGGCAAACACTCCGGGTATGTTCTCGCCATGAAAAGATTCTCAGTTTAAACTCATTTGCCTTGCAGATGCCAATTGGAAGAGAAGCTCGGCCTAAAACCACTTCGGAGGTATATCGCGCTTGTGTTTAATTATTATTCTTTTTTATTCTTACTTAATATTTTATGTTAATATAAACCAAAAAGTTACTCTGTCACTTGATTTGCGTGTTTTTTTTTGCTAAATTACTAAAATAAAAGCTGTCTGCCGAGCATTAACCTTTGTTAAAAGTGTTTGGAATAAATGTATTATATGTTTAATTTCGTTGTTTTCATATTTTTTGTACCTGCTAATTTAAATGTATTTGTGGATATGTACATATGTATGTTCGTCTTAAATACAGAGTACGTTTTCTAACTACACATTTCAATAAATATTAATAGCAGTTTTAATTTATAATTTCCAATATTTTATTGTTTTTTGTTTTTGCCTTTACCGCTACACATATTTGCTATGAGCCGCTTCACACGTCTTGTGGTGCTGTCTTGTGATTTGTTATCTTGTTTCTGATATTTGTTGTTGTTGTTGCTGACATTCTAATTAGCTATTTTTCGCTATTTTTTGGTTTAACGAAGTTCAAGTTTATTTCCGTATTCAGCAGTTATTCTTAAATTTTGTATACTTTTGCGTGTATATGTGTATATCTGCACGCTTATCGATTTGGTGTTATATTTTTATATTAATGTGTTTTGGTTGTATTGGTATTTTATTCTTGACTTCTTTATAATTTGCAAACCATTTTTGCAATACTGATAAACGGATTCTATTCGCATGCGCTGAGGGATGGGTGTGTGCAGGCGGCCTAAGCAACTTAACTGAGGACATCAGCTAAATAGCCTTAGACTAGAAGTTAACTCAAATTTTTTATCAAACAAGATTGTTGTATTAATTAGTTCTTTAAGTGTGCTAAGGATTTTTGCATATCAAGAAGTAAATTTTTTTATTTGCTAAACAACTTTTTGACCTTGAAATTGAAATTAATAGCTGGTCACTTTTCTAGATATAAATATATTTTTGCTAATTCTTCTAAGTTTTAAATTTTTAACAAACAAATTTCCTTATTCCCATCCAGCATTTTTTGAAAATTTTGTACAAAAAATATTCAAATATCGTATCCTACATGATTAAAACGTTCAAAAACTTGCCCCGGGTCCGCAAGCAGAACTTCCTGGATAATTTGTATTTTTTTTTATAACTGATTTCTGGAAAATTTTCTATACTAAAAAATGCATTCATATATCCAGAACACTTGCGACAGGTTGTAGAATAATTGAAAGCATATATCCTTTTTCTCACGGTGAATTAATAAAAATACTTTAAAAATTGTCAAACGTGAATCTGAAACACGATGGAGCACCGGAATACAAGCGGTTAGAATTATCGTCGATGGGGTATAGAATGTAGTAGAACACTTAGAACAATTAGCAGAGGACACTAACACCACAAGTGACACCAGAGCAAAGCTACAGTTCTGTTGCAAAATATACTAAATTTTAGTTTCATAACACTAGTTCATTTCTGGAATGAAATCTGAAAGGAGGATTGATAGTGGGCAGCTCAGATTACAAGATCGGGAATGAATATAGAGAAGCGTACCATGATCTTAAACATTAGCGACTGAACTATCCGAAATTCGAGACACTCTGTGAAGAGGCAATAGAAAAAGCGAAGTCTCTTTGTAAAAATGGGATATTGTATAGAAGCGTGAAAAAACGCGCCGCAAAATCTGCTAGAAATATTGGTCTTTCCCGCAGAATGTGAAATTTCTCGCGTAGAAAAGTGTTCTCGTTCATCTTCAACAAGAAATACGTATAAGATTCACACGACTAAATGACCTTAGTTTTAAATTTGATTTCTCTTAGACTTTGAAAATTTGTTAAACAAAGGATAATAACGACTTAGAAATAAATTGGAAGAACTTGTGTGAATTTTATAACACTGATTTCGATGGAACAGAAACCTTTTATCGAAATATGTGACTGCAAATATTAATTCGCAGCAGAAAAGAATTGAACCTAAACTCCGTTAGAATTACTTTTATAACCTCGTATGGAGAAGATGTCTTTCCAAACTTGCGAGTGGCACTTCAAATACTCTTGACCACCTCAGTATCAATTGCTAGCTGCGAACGTTCATTCAGCAAATTAAAACGGATTTTGACATATTTACGATCAACGATGGGGGAAGGTCGCCTAAGTGACCTAACACTATTAAGTGTGGAGAAAGAAAAATTTTAATTGATAAATTTGTATGATATAATTGATATATTTGCTCCTTAAAGTCAAGGAAAATTTGCAATAGATATTAGTTTTACTAATGTATTATAATCAGTATTATTATTAAATATGTATTGGAGTCTACTTAGAGATGATAACTTCAGCCCATGATAAAATATAGGAAGGTAAAAACATTATCTCTTCTCAACGGCCATAATGTCTTTTGATTTTTAAAAAAATTTTAAAATCTCTCTCAAAACTTTTGGAAATGCAAACCAAAAGATACAACAAAAATTTTTAGCATATTTGACTGTTTATCATCAACAGATGATCCGTCTCCATGTATGGTTCTTATTTCTGTTGTACAAATCCCTCGCTCGGTTAATAGGTAGAACCCTCAGAACTTAAAATAAATCCTCTAACGGAATGTCCAAGGAATCGAGCAGTTTCAATATGGTTTTATCAAAAAGAAATTGCTATACAGATTTATGTCCACATTACAGACGAATAGATGATTTGTGCTATACACCAGGCTGGGGTCATACATAGAGACCGAATTTGGGGCAGAGTAACGTGCATATCCTTCGCATTCTTCTTCGGCAATGCTGCAAAGGGGTAGCCTGACTTTGAAGGAAATCACAGACTCTTGGTTCGTGTTGCTCTAGATCATACTACACCAAATCTCGTCATAGAGCTTATGCAGATGTCTTCTTATCTACCTTGGAGCGCAACTACATCAACCAATTTTTCTTTTGGGATGCCTCGGTGCTCAGACGTCGTGAGAAGATATTCCGCGGCAGTTCTAAGTGGGAATTTGGCAGCCCAGCAACTTTCTCTGTTGCAGCGATTTGAGGGTTTTGATGCATCCTTGCGCCAAAAAAATATTTTGTCCCGGCGCAAGAAAACCTCACTATGCCACTGATACATATATGTATATATTTCAGCTGCTTCGAAAATCTTTTCTCTGAGGGTTTATTCTATAACCATTAATCTCAGAACTGTTTTCGATTACGCCCAATCTCTGCTGTAAAGCTATCAAACTATGTATTCCCAATTGTTTAAGTGACTTAAACTATGAACATTCTTGGTTCGTTTGTTTCATTAGCCATTGAGTGTGCTTTTAATTCTCATCTGGTTAGTGAAATATTCTAAAGACATGGTTTAAATTTTTATCCCAAAGAGGGGGTTTTTCAAAGCAAAATAAGGTGACCCAACCCGCAGCCAATACCTAGAGCCCCCAGTGCTCGCCCCCAATAATACATAAAAGGTGTACACAGGTACATAGCGACCTTTCTCTAAAATAATAACATAACATACAGTCCACAACACATACTTACTTACTTACTTAATTGGCGCTAACCGTCTAACGGTTATGGCCGTCCAACAAAGCGTGCCAGTCGCTCCTCGCCAACCGGCGCCAATTGTCACACCAAGGGAGTTAATCGTTTTCCACCTGGTCCCTCCAACGGAGTGGGGGCCGCCCTCTACCTCTGCTTCCATAGGCGGGTTCCGATAGAAACACTTTCTTGGCAGGAGCATCATCATTCATTCGCATAACATGGCCTAGCCAGCGCAGCTGCTGCATTTTTATTCGCTGGACTATGTTGATGTCTGCGTATAGCTCGTACAGCTCATCATTAAATCTTCTTCGGTACTCGCCATCGCCCAACGCGTAGAGGTCCATAAATCTTTCGAAGAACTTTTCTCTCGAACACTCCCAAAGCCGCTTCATCTGCGTGTCATGGTCCATGCTTCTGCCCCATACAGCAGGACGGGTACGATAAGTGACTGAGGGTATGATTTTTCGTTCGCCGAGAGGAGTGTAGCATTATGCGTCATACATTGACCTAACACAGCGGTTCGCTAACATCAATGGAATGCCGATATGAACCTTTGTCAGTTCACACCTAACAAATTCTGCTAAGTCACACACTCCGTCAATACATTGCCGATCGTCAATGTTAGTTTGTCACCAACATATTTACATACAACCAATAATGTGAATTAACCAAATATTCACATACAAACATATACATGAATATCAATCTGCTGACTTTGCATACAAATCTACATGTATGCATAGTATTATACATCTACAGTATGCATATTACAATGTACATATTTTTAGTTGTTAGTATTAGATAATTATGAATGTGTAGGTTAAGAAATTATCTATAAAAGAGAAAGATTTTTTCAATAAAATCAATTATTGGCTGACATTCAAACCCAAAACATTCCTCTTATTAATCAAACATTTCATGGCGATCCTGCCAGACTAGATCAGGAATCAGCAAAACTGCTAAAGATCTAGCTGGAGGAAGATCGTGCCAGTTCAGATCAAAAATAAGCACAACTGCTAAAACGATCTGACTGGAAAAGATCCTGCCAAGTTGAAAAAAAAGTAAATTTAATAGTCCCGCCAAACCAACCTTCGCAGAAAGAAAAAGCCAGGCATTCGAACAACAAGAAAAATTTAATAGTCCTGCCAAACAAGCCTTCGCAATAAGAAAAAGCGAGGACAGTCAGACAACAAAAGGTGATATTATTAACATCCATGGCACAGACAGAACAATATAAACGGCTAATGACTGGGAGATCCAGCCGCATAATAGAGTGGAATATTAATATACATATGCTGGACGGGCAAGAAGAAGAAAGCAAAATAAAATCAGGATCTAAACTTTAAAACGAGAATGGCGAATAAACGAAGTGGAATATAACATAGCCATATTAGCAGACAAGGAAATATCTAACAGCACGGAGGACCACTATTGACTGGCAACAATCCTGACGGGTGACAAGCTGGAGCAATTTTTCTTATAAGTATACATATTTAGAAACAAATTGGGCGGCCTTTAAGGACGCTAACTATGAGCAAAAACGAAAGTTTTTGCTTAGGCATTTTTTTTAAATATGTAGGATGAACTATTTTCTTTAGAAAAAGTTTGATGTCAGCTTTGAAAATGAAAATAGGGAAAAATTGAAGCCCAATGTGGCGTAGAAAAAAAATAATAACAAGAAACATACTCTAAAAAAAATTTCAATTTTAAGAAATGTTACAAATATATCAGGCCCATGTTCTGGTTCAGATTCCGATTCAGTTTTTCCGGAATCGAAAGGGATTGGTGTCTCAAACTTTCGATTCCGACCAAAAGTTATCGGATTTGAAAAGTATTGCCCATTTCCATGAATCTGAGCAGTCGCGATGAAAATGTAATTGGCAGATTACTATACTCAAATGTAGCGATAGTTTGCTCTGCAAATAATTTTTTTTAAATCTTCTTCATGATGGCAGACGTTGTGTGTATTTACTTGTTAAATTTGAGCTAAGGTAATTGGCATAATAAATCTTTCTTTAAAATCTTCTTGTCACAGAAATCTATAGGCAAACCAACCGACATGCTAATTGTTCGAAATGAAGTCGATCTGTTCTGAATTCCTGATCCTAGCGGCATGCTTGACGATTCGCAGTGCACGACCTAGACGTATTCTTGCGTCTGGCAGCGCATCAAAAACCATATCTGCAGGCATTTTTAATAAAAATTAAATTTTATGATACTTAAACGCAAACACATAACAAAAACGCTGACTAAACTTGTTCCGAATCGGAATGAAACCGATTCGAAATCGACTTCGAATGCGATTGATTTTACACTCGGAATTGAGAACACCCAATAGAATACCGAGTCGAAATCACATGTAGCGTATTTACTTTTCATCTGAGTCGTGAATACAGAACAGGCCATGAATTAACTTTCTAGACAACATTTTTTGTAAGAAAATCAAAAATTATCTATAAACTTTGGACGTAGTTTCTATATACATTAATATCAAATAAGGAAAATAATATTAACAAATATTTTCATTTAGATCTTTGCGACCATGTCAAATATTAATAAGGCAAAAATGGCATAAAACGAATTTTTATATATATTGTGTTAATTGAAGATAAAAAATTACATTAAATGCTAAATTACACTCATTTTCCACAAAATTTTTCTTAACTTTTATTTCAACTAGAATAGGAAAAAATAAAAGTAATGGAATGCATAGGATAAGACTAATCAAAAGTTTTATTAAAACTAATTAGTTTATTCTCACAAAGCAGAAAACTAATTATAGGAAAATTTTGAACATGGCTTGGTGGACACAAATAGCCAAGGCATTATGACGAGTCAGAGCTGGCTGCGCGGTAGGAAAAGGAACTCTCGTGACAACGACAGAGAACCGGACAGCAAAATATGACCCACCAGGCCGAGTAGAAACAAAAATCACGACCAAAATTCCAGATGTTTGGCTAGCGCATGATGTTTGTGCGTAGTCGCGGGCTATTGATCATGCAATGCCACAATACTAAGAGCAATATCTGAAATCGAATATAGGCACAGGAATAACGGCACAGCGCGTCTAAGATCCTTCTACCCAAGTTTCTAAAACTCAAAGCTGAGAGAACAATAAACAATTGAAGTAAATCTCAATAGTAAGTCTCACAAATGTCACCGTCGACAGTACAAGGCCAGCCTGCCTAAGCGAACAGCAAATCAAAAATTTTGCATAACACCTCTGAATGCTCTGACATACAATAGTCATGAGCAATAGAATTTTCTAGGACAGTGGAAATAAGCAAACCCTAGAAATCAAATATACGAAAATTTAAAAAACCAGCTCATAACAACAACATGAAGAAAAGTCACAACGAGAACCTATAGATATATATATGATCATATATATATTAAAGCGCTATATAAATTTGCAATAAGGACTAGTCGCCGCTCGTTTTCATCCTCTGATAGAAAATGGTAGCGAGAAAATTTTCAGCACCAGATGTTGAGCAGTTATTGACTTAGGACGATATTCGACAGCATAAAAGAATCCCGCATCCAGGACTTGAAATTTAGTAAGGAACACAGTTGTACTGAGGACAAATTAGTGAAAATAATGGAATATTCTGCTGCAGTAGGCGATTTATAAAATACTATAGCTGGGCTCACCCAAGGTCTCACAAGATCAATAAAGTTGCACTAACCAAGAGGCTGTGCATGTGACATCCCGTATAGAATCAAATATTCTTCATAGCAAGTCATCACTGATTCTGTCTTGTGACGCCGCAGAAATCTCATGACACCATGATCAAAGATATGGCGGAAATAGGGAATGTATTGAAAATATAAAAAGAATCATTTAAAGATACGAAAATGTGCACCCACTGTACCTTCACTTATTCATTAATAGAACACGATTATCAAACATAGCAGCCCCGCTCTTCCATCAGCTACTCTATTGTCTACACATTTTATTACAGATTTACGTATATATGATGAAAGATGCAGTTGAGACCTTTTTTGTCCTAGGTCATCAGCACGTCATATTTTTACATATTAGGAAAATATTTTACTTTACTTTAACCCCAATATATTATGACATATTAATAGAAAATAGTTTGCATATTTATGACTAATATCATGATAGGAACAATTCAGTAAAGTATAGCATAAGAATATGCTTTAACCCACTTAAAACATCTTTTGCAACCTTAAAAACATATCGTAAATAAGCATTCCAATTACATCGTTAATGATAATACAATTTATATCAAGACCAGCGGATTTTAAGTGAGTGCACCATTTAAAATCCGGATGTAAATAGGAAATAGAATAAGTAAAATAGGTACAATAAGCGAAATACTTGTCAATCACAAGTTTTAGTGTTTTTATAGTCAAATCGTTAAATTTAAAACATGAAGAAAAAAGATTTGTACCAAACATTGAAAAACACATATATAAATAGCATATGTAAAAGTATCAAGGTC
>JARSSU010008946.1:0-34755 GCA_029619165.1 Eurosta solidaginis | reverse complement strand
ATACATAGTTAGACTGACGAAATTACAATTTAATGCAAAACCATTGGTAAAAATAGTTAAATCTAAGTGAAAATATTTAGAATGTCTCTGGGTGTAGTTAAGAAAATAATTCATTTAATAATAATGTAAATAGATATTTAATAAATGTAAGGCGCGATAACCTCCAATTTGCGTCGTGCTCCTCTTGCTTTTCCCTACAAATTGGCCGGATGGGACCTACATGTTTTATGCCGACTCCGAACGGCATCTGCAAGGCAGATGAGTTTTCACTGAGAGCATTTCATGGCAGAAATACACCCGAAGCGCTTGCCAAACACTGCCGAGGGGCGACCCCGCTTAGAAAAATTTTCTTCTAATTGAAAAACCTTATTTCTAAAATTTTGATGTTGCTTTGCCCGGGGTGTGAACCCAGGGCATACGGTGTGGTAGGTGGAGAACGCTATCATCACACCACGGTGGCCGCTACATATATATTTAGCGGAAGAAATATCAAGACTTCCAGTATTCAAAATCCGTGGTGAATCCTGTTTATTTAGCAGGCAAGTCCAAGTTCCTCACGGGAGGAGAGGTGTTTGATGACCTAGAAGTTTTAGCGTGGTCATATCAAATTGTTTTCGCGATGATATGCCTAGTACTCAAATGGTGCTGTTTTCCGGCACATACCGCATAAATATCCGACAAATTACCATCACCATCGATAAAATCCCCAAAACCTTCGGGGACAGAAATACGACCAAAAACAAATGTTGCACTTTGCTCAAGCCCAAGTATTTTTCATTGTCGATTACCTCATACTATCTCTTGTCAATTATCTCCTCCCACCTTGATTAACTGTTCCAACAGACTTCCATCTCTATTGGTCATAATGTATAACCTATAACTGAATCGTTTGCTCTGAAATGTGGACGCACACCCTTTTCCTTATAGAAGTGAATACTGTAGAGATAAAATGGAGAAATACATTTCAGTTTCAACTGAGTAAATGTGTACTGAAATTTAGCAGTACTAATTTCCTGCGCCACAATTTTATAAGCGTAGATAAAGTTACACACTTAGCAGTCCATATAAAGTATAAGTGGATAAGTATATACATGTAAAAAACACGGCTATTTGTAAAGCTTAATCTTGTCTTGCTTTTACTGTCTCTCTAAACACAGTACAGGTCCCTCCCAAATACGAGTGTCGATAGAAACACTTGGCCGTAGCGCTTTTGTCCATTCGCCTCCTTTCCAGCGAACCTTTTTTTCGTTGCACTATCTTCATATCTGCGTAAAACTCAGACAGCTCACCGTTATATCTCCTTCGATACTCGCCATAAGGCTATAAATGTTTTTATAACATTACTTTTGAATACTCCAAGGGCCGTCTCATCTTCTGAGGACAATATTTTGAGCGACTTGTCAGCAGAAAGAGGACTTTACCTTCAATTGTCTACTCAGTTATCCATTTGACTTCCAGGCTGATATTGTTTTCGCTGTTAACGCTGATTTCCAGATAGACGCAGTCCTTCAAAGTCGCGAATTTATATCTGACAACAGCGGCATGGTTACCAAGGCGCGAATATCCTAGGTTCCAAGAAAAACATCAAAATACTATATAAAGAAATTTTTTTTAAAAAGCAAAAATTCCGAAAACATTCCCGGTGTCAAAAGCTTCTCAGCATAATTAGTCAGTCTCGCAGATACTCTGCCTAAATCTTCCTGGAGACATATCGTGTCGACTTGATGTTATTATAAATATTTTTTTACTAATATGGCATCTTGATTATGCGCTAAGTTTGGAACCCGTTAATAAAAGTTGGTACTAAGCATGGGATGAAAACTATATTTTCTGGTTTCTTGGGTGCCATGAGTCAAAGGAAATAAAAACTATTGTAACGAATTTACTGAAATTCCACTTATTCCAAATCTCTGCTAACGTTCGAATCACTAAACTGTTGAATAAATAACTTCAATATTGAATAATGCAAAAATAGTCTTTATTAAAGTACTAAACAATAACACTTATACTTCGCAACTGATAGCTTGCTTAAATCAAACTGATTTTTCGTGCCTCTACTGTTGCTGATTTTATACTGTTTGATTTCCTCGTTGACAAATTTCTAGGCGCTTCTATTTTTAGAATTTACTTCTCGTTTACAAGCTATAAATTTCTCAGCTATAACTACAGATGCACGATTTTATAGCTTTTCTCTCAAACCCGTGCGCGTGTATATGTGAGTGGTACTTGCACAAATGATTGCATACTTTTGGGAGAATCTTAGATATACGCATGTGTTTGTGCGTTACTCTCCGCTGCTTGTATGGACATATGTATAGACATAATGATTGATTTATTGATGTACATACAAGTCACTGCTTAGTATTTGCTTAGAGATGATAGTATCCCTTAGTGTTGCTAATATTCGTCACAATATTTTACTTTTTCTTCAATACATATCGATGTTTTCGTACCTTCATCAGGATGTCTATTTTCCGCTGAAGGCCATGGCAGGCATTTGAAGTACTATGACTTGACTTGGGTTTTGAAACAACGATTTCTGCTGCCAAGATGAAAAAAGAGAAAGATGTAGTCATGTGTTGGGTTGTGGTAGAAAAGGGAGTTCGCCGTCTCGATTGCAAACGCCCACCTGATATCAGCATCTTCAAAATAACTGCCATATACTCCTACGTGCAGACGTAGTAACAAAATAGAAAACAAAAAAGACGTTCGATCGCTGCCACAACCATACTGTAGCGAAATGAGAATAAACGTTAATAGGCTGAAAAATAATAAAGCTTCGAACGGACTTCCCGCTGAACTTCCCATTAACCCTTATGCTAAATATGATCTGAAAAGCTTTTGCCTCAAGATTGGATTTAATTGTGACCTGCTCAATTTACATCAATAGTGATCCCTAGAACAATGCTAACTACCGAGAATAAGGTTTCTTATTATCATCGATAAGGTTTAGCTAGATGCTGTGTGTAAGACTGAAGCCCACCGTCGACGATTTGATAAAGTAGTATCAAGGAGGCTTCATGAATTGTTGAAAATCCTTAAGACAAAAATCTTTGTTGATTAAAAGCGTATGGGCCAACTGAAGCTAGGGACCTCATCAGCTCCGCCAATTACACAACAGCAAAGTTTTGCAGCCAGGCGAAGGAAGACAAAATAAAACCAGTAAGGTTGCCGAAGTTCCGATTTAACCGAGCATTACCTGCTAGCTTTTTATTACGTGCATATACATCTGCCCTTAAATTTTGTATGGACTGCTTAGTTCACAACTTTTTCCGCACCTTTGAAATAAAGTCAGCACTTCCGAATTGCATTCTGTAGTTTTAATTGGATTGCGTATTTATTTTATCATCCCTTATTGAAAAACTGAAATGAAAACTGAAATGAAACTGAAATTTCAACAGAGGATGTAGGTAGATAGGTAGGTAGGTGAAATGGCTGCGACCCTGGTCGCCCAAGTAGCTATTTAAAGCCGTTTTGATGCCATGTAACTCGTCTAAAACCTACGGAATGTTACGGCGAATGTACTATAACCAGCCAGAGTTGTTGATAAAATTAAGAATATTCGGGATTACTATCACAGATAAACCTCTGCCGTCTTCTAGAATCAGGGTTCCAAGGAACCTTAGTCGGGCTCTAGCTAGAGCCGGGCATTTACACATAAAGTGTTCTACTGTCTCTCTGGCATTTGGATCTTTGAAGCTTCTGCAGTAGTCGTTATTCGGAATGCCCATCTTTTCTGCATGCGTAGCTACTGCCCAATGACCAGTGGAGACTTCTATCAGTTTGCGTGCGTTGGCCCTGGATTTGTTCAGAAGACTTCTCGTCCTCTTTCCATCATAGTTTGGCGAAATGAATTTTGATATTACACAGGTGGTGATGTTGTTCCACGTTGTGTGTGCTTTCTTCAAGTAGACGCTTTGCATATTCCTCTGAGCTACTGCTAAGGGTATGCCTACTTCGACACTGATTGTTTCCTCGCTCATCTCTGATTAGCCCCTGCATGCCAGCTCGTCGCCCTTCTCGTTACCTTCTATCCCCTTATGACCTGGTACCCAGATAACGCATATTTCTAGATTGGTGGATAAATAAGATATGGTTCGCTTACAAGCCTTGAATTAATGTGTGGCGAGGAAAGCGCATTTATCGCTGCTTGGCTATCTGACAGGATGTAAACTTTACCAGCTATATTCAAGCCCTCCAGTGATTGACAGGCTTGTCAAATCGCGAGGATTTCTGCTTGAAAGACGCTGCAGTGCGATGGGAGTCTGAATGATGAAGACAAATCTAGGGACTCAGAGTAGACTCCAGCCCTCACTCCCGATTCCATCTTGGAGCCGTCAGAGTAGATTTGGATGTCGTCGACCCTTATGCCCGGGTTTTTCTTCCACTCGTTCCTGCTTGGAATGGGGGTATTACAACCATACTCAAACTTCAGTTTGCGAGGTTAGTAATCTGTCTCGTACTACATGTACCATCCGGAAGTTTCTTTAGGATACTACTATGTATCCTTCCAACATCCAGACTCCCTGAGTCTCAGAGCGGTTTCTGACGATGTACAAAGTATATGCAAGTCGATCGGAAGCAGGTGCAAAATGTGGTCTAAAGCAGCTGTGGGGCAAGTGCGTCCGGTCCCTATGGCACCAACACACGCAGTGCGCTGGACTTTTTGCAGGCTGGTGAGATTGTACCTCTTACTTAGAGCTTCCCACTAGACTATGGAACCATAGGTAAGCACCGGCCGCACCACCACCTCGTACATCCAAAGTACCATGCTTGGCTTGAGTCTCCATTTCTTACCAAACATTGATTTGCAGGCATAGAAGGCGATGCAGGCCTTCCGTGCCCGCTCTTCGATGCATACTTTCCAATTCAACTTGCAGTCAATTGTTAGTGCCAGATACTTTGTACTCGATGACAGGGTTAGTTGCTGGCCATTTAAGAATGGTAGTCTGAAGGCAGGTGGCTTGTACTTCCTCGTGAAGAGAAGCAGGTCCGTCTTGTCGGGATTTAACCTGAGGCCACATCCCTGTGCCCAGCATCTAAGTATTTGTGTGTCAATATTGTGGGGAATTTTAGCATCACTAAGCAGTTAGTAAAGAAAGGCACAACAACAATAAAGCAAGTTGCCACCCTTGTGTACATGAACACATGAATTTAATCCATTTACACACGTACATAAAAGGCGACGATGTGTGGGAACCAACTTCGGCTGATGACTACATGTGTGTGCGTGAGTTATTCTTCGTCGCCTTTTAAATAAATAAATAAATGTAAGGCGCGATAACCTCCGAAGAGATCTAACGCCGAGCTTTTCTTCCAAAATTGCGTCGTGCTTCTCTTGATTTTCCCTACAAATTGGCCGGACGGGAACCTACTTGTTTTATGCCGACTCCGAACGGCATTTGTAAGGCAGATGAGTTTTCACTGAGAGCTTTTCATGGCATAAATACATTCGGAGCGCTTGTCAGACACTGCCGAGGGGCAACCCCGCTTAGAAAAATTTTCTTCTAATTGAAAAACTTTATTTCTAAAATTTTGATATTGCTTTGCCCGGGGTGTGAACCCAGGGCATACGGTGTGGTAGGCGGAGCACGCCACCATCACACCACGGTGGTCGCCAAATTTGACAAGGAATGACGGAAAATCGTTCCAATATACATGATCTACTTTCAGTATTTTAACACTAAATGCGTTTGCTGTGAGATTTTGGCCAATTTTATAAGAAATATTCCTCTTTATAAAGGACAAATATGTACCAAGTTGTTTTACCGAATGGTCAGTTCTTCAACCAGTTATGGCTCACAAAACGATGAAAAATTATTGACCAAAAAAAGGGGTGGTGTCATGCCATTTTTTAATTAATATTTATTTATTCATTTTTTTGTTACAATAACACTTTTGAAGTCGAAAAACAATAATATAAATTTTTTTTAGCAAATAGATTGCCTTTTTTATTCATGTACCGACCTTAGAAATATAATTTATATAAACGATTTCGTCCTTTTTTCGTAGGTTCCCTCCTTATGCCAAATGAAATCAGCTTAACAAATTTTTTTATAACTTCAACAATTTTTGATTTATTAACAATAATATTTGAAAAGTTGAGTTGACAGAGTTTGGCGGTGTCATGACCCTTTTTAAAATTTTAAATATCATTTTATCATTTGATATATGTTGTTATGCGTTGTGCTACCGTTATATGAAAAATTTTAATATCGTCGGCTCACATTCAATACCCTACATCAGCAATTTTAACGAGTTTTAGATCGTAAAATAATCTCTAACTCACCTTTCATATATGACATTAATCCCAGCTTTAAAACACACAAATAGAATTAGTTCTCATTTTGAAAATTTCTCTACCAGAAAACAGTTTTTTTTTCAAAGCAAAACACTCTATCAGCATACATTTTTATATACATTTAATCGCATAACGTTGGGGTGCAATGGTGTAATAGGGTCGATATAAATATAAACTTCCGTATTTCAATGTTATCAGTGTCGAAAAATATGTTGATTGCACCAGGTCCGTCTGTCCGGGGTTAACGTTTTTGATAATACCTGCTTTCTGAACCAAAAGCATATGGAACTTTTGCATATTGCCCACTATTACAAGGCAGTAATTATTACGCCACATCCAAAAATCGATTATGTTCTTTGCTCTGCAACAGTGTTTGGCGTTATTCAATTAAATTTTTAATCAATTAATTGATTGATTAAAAATTAATTGCAATTCAATTAATTTAAATTAATTGCAATTAAATTTCATGTTGCATTTTTCAATTAAATTATTTACAATTAGTTTTCCAATTGTTCTATGGAAGAATTAAAAATTGTTTTCTTCCCAAAATTTTAACGATGTTTATAGTGCGAGGTCAACACATTTCACGTTTGAGATTTAGTTGGTGTTTCAAAAATTAGAAGACAAACACTTTAAAAAATTATACCAAAATGCAATTATGAAAGTTTTATATGCCAAATTTTTCAAGGTTTTCATCTACATACCTAAAAAAATTTAAGTTTAGGTGAGAGTTCGAATGCTGCACACATGTTTTAAAGTTTCCGGAAATAACTTTCACTAAATAGTAGACAGCTGCAATCGTAAAGTTTTACTTAAGAAATTTAAAGAGGTAATTAATAAAAAAAATTACTGAAATATATAGCTACAATTGCAGTTTAATACATATTTTTGAGTTTTTAGAAGCAAACTGCGGTTGTATGGGTCTCAAGAAACGGTGGTAATTTTTTAACATTTGTTGGAGTATTTGTTTATTTTAATAACAGTAATACGCTTCGCTACTACAAAACGAACCCAGCTTTCTTTACTTGATTTTTATATATGTATATATAAAACGCTTTCCTAATTTAACAATGGGAGACGGCACCTCTTTCTAGATGGAACGTTTTTTTGAGCTACTACTCGAAAAGTGTAAAGGTAGTAACATAACAGCAGCTTGCCAGAAGTGTCCGGTTGATAGCATAAGTAAAGTTAAGGGTTATAATAACTGCACATCCAACTTTTTGAGTCATTTGAAATGCAAACATTGTCGAAGAATATAAATCATACATAAAAAAAATTAAAACTAACGCAAAAAGACAAATATGTAAGTCAACCACTATTTCAAATCATAAATCTTGTTTAACAAAAAAATCACATGACAAAAAAGTTACACAAGATAATTTCGATGCAAGCATTGTAAAATACTTTATACATTCGATATTTGCATTGCGCTCAGTAGAAGACCCGTATTTTATAAAAATATTTAACGGACCTAAATATTTCAGAAGTAGGGCTAACGCTAATAAGTCGTCGTACTCTTGGACGTCGGATACAAGAGTACTACGAAACCGAAGTGGCGGCAATAAAGTCTAATTTAAAAAAGCATTGATTATGTAGATATGTACAACAATGGACATTTGGTCATCCAAAAAGAGAAGCTTTATTGGGGTTACAGCGCACTGGATAGGCGGTGATTTAGTAGATTATCCATAGCACTAGGTTGCCAAAGATTTAAGGCAGTCCACAGCTACGATGGTCTGTCAGAATTGATAAAAGAAATTCACGAGAGCTTTGATCTCAATTCAAGTAAGATTGTTGCATCGGTAACGGATAACAGCAGCAATTTCGTAAAAGCCATTTTGACAGACTGTCCGCCAACAGAATTCTTTTCTGAATCAGACCTTGAACATGAAAAAATTCCAAATACAGACGATCGTGATGTCAATTTACTTCCTCCTAATTTAAAACGTTGCGCGCATACATAAAGTCTATGGGCAACTAGGGACGCTAACAAAACACTTACATAGGAAGGCACCCCATTGTGGCAAATGCATTCTGCTGTTATCAGCAAGTGCAGCGCTTTATGGAAGGCAGCAGGACGACCAAAGAGCGCCGAAATAATGCAAGATGTATTACAACATACACTTAGCCGACCTGGTGAGACTACGAAAAATCTACGACGTAAGGAAAAAAACATCATGTTAACCCTTTCAAAAAAAGAACCATAATAGAGTGTACACAAATTTAGTTCGAATAAGTTATGCAAATGTAAAATTTAGTGAACTAGCCGGACAATATGTGAGTCGAACTTGTAGAAAATATTTATACAACGGAAAATTACATTCGTCTCCTAACGTAAGTACTGGTCATACCCTGTGCAAAGGTTATAACTATTTTCTATGTCACGTAGAAAAATTCCTCTGTTGAAAACGGTTCGCAAAATATTGTGGAAAATCCTACGGATGACAAAGCGTTACAACAGTGATTTGGATTCAGAATTTTGTTCACCAATATGCTCGTATTTAACATCAATGAAAACAAAATAATTATTAAGTCAATTTTTATTTTTTCCTTATTGTCAACAAAATTTTTAGTACTAAAGGTTTCGTAAAACTAAGCAATGTTTTCAAACTATGTCGGGTCTCAAGCAATTTTTTTCGTAGATTATCCCAGAAATAGTTTTTAAAACAAGCTGTTCTTTCAAACTGCCGTCTGCAAGGCGTGGAAATTGTTTAAATATTCGAATGATATTCTGTCATCCCTTGTCAAATATGGTTTCGAGACAAATCGCCTTCGGCGTTGTGCCATCATCAGTGTCGATTTTCGTTCTCGGAGAACGACACTGATGATGGCACAACGCCGAAACCGGTTTGTCTCGAAACCAAATTTGACAATTGATGACGGAAAGTTGTTCCAGTATACATCATTTATCCACCCTGTAAAAAAAACCAACAAAACAAAATAGGTTTAAATATCAACTGTTTATAGAAAATTTATTGCAAACCAACAACAAAAACAATTATGGCAAAAAATAATTGTACTCTGTACTTGAACGTCTTTTGAATATATATCTTATTGTCCCATTCGGACGCTTACTTTCGGATAAACAATTAATTTCCCAAAACAATCAAAAAATTTAATTGCTAACTAAAAGAACTATGCAGAATTTTGCAACGAAATTCACACAGTGTTCTTCTAGACCACGAAACTCGGCTCTGACTAAATATGATCACAAATATTCACTATGGTGAATACGGGGCTCAGTTGAAAAAGCCTTAACCAAGGTCATTAAACGTAAAAAATACCTTAAAAGAAATAGAATTTGACTATATAAGTACTTCGACTCTGGTATTGATTCTGATTCGGATAATTCAGAGACAGACGATATAAGCAATGCACCAATGACTAAAGCCGAACATATAATGCTGCATTTTTTTGCTGAAAGGGTGTTGACTTAAAGCTCCTTAGCAGCTATTCAGAGATAAAAAAAGAAACGTTTGTAAAAAATATAATACACCGCTACCATCATAGCGGTAATTGTTAATTACATAAAACCACAATTACAAATTAAAAATTAATTAATTGTTAATTACGACCACAGCAATTGATTAATTGTTAACTTTAACTTTTCACAATTACAGTTAGTGAACTGTTAATTGTGGAAGTTGTAAATAACAATTAATTAATTTTTACTTTTTAGTTCTTAATTGTTTTGCAATTATAATTTGCCCAACACTGCTCTCTATCAACAATATTTTTTATAAAACTAATTTCCATTAGAATATCAAACATTTTTTTTCTGAATTTTAAACTAAACGAAGCTGAGCTAAGAATGAAAAACTGGTTTAAATACACAATGGGATCTTTTATCATACATTAGGATACTTCATATTATTAGCAATTTCCAATATAGCTACCAAAACGGTTGTTTTGCTCCCCCTGTAACATTGGGTTTTTGATGATGATATAAGCCGACGATATATTCTCTGAGCTCTGCTCAGCTGTGTGACTTTTATTTTTATTTTTATATCAGTCTAATGTATGTATGTACAAGCAAATAAATGAAGGAATAAACTTTTCAATGTAAATGGATTTACACTCATGTTGAAAATAATATGCAAATGTGGCCTTCACATTTTATGTCCATTTGAAAATAACGGAACTGGTAGTTTGTCATAACATACAACCTCCCGCAGAGATATGACCTCGCATGAATTTTCGCTTATGAAAATTAATTACACATTTGTCAATTCTAAATAAAACATATAAGTACTAAAATATATTTAGTGACTATCTGCATATTCATTTACGGTTTGTATGAAAACAAAAGCAATTTACGTAATTATTGGAATTAATTAATTCAAGCATAACATATATATGAAGATAAGAAGCTTACATTATTAGCTTCGATTCTATTTAAATTGGTTTTTGTATCATTTAAAATATTAATGAATATTTGGCTACGTGATTAGATCCATACAAGCAGTTGTATGCCAATATTGTAATCATACATTTATCAATCAATTTCCAATTGTTCATTTCATGTTAAGAGTCGATCAAGAAGTAAATTTTAATCAAAAAATTTAAGTATGCACACAAGTTGTGTGAAATTATATGTAACAATTAAATAGGACAATATCTTTAATACTTAGTTTTTCAATAGATATGTTAATCAAGGAATAGTTATGTAGATACTTCCCTAATTGCGGTATTAGCCTCGATGCATGAGTTTGTTATTTATTTCTTTACTAGCGAAGCTTGCAGATGTTTTTTTGCTCCTATTCCAGAAATTTCTTCAAGCTATATCTCTTTCCCACTTTCGTTCATTCTATGGGCTTTGGGTAAGCAAGATTTCTAGTTTTTGAATCTTGGGTATAAATTTAAAAAAAATTCGGATGCTCACTCGAGAACAAGCAACACAAAGTCGTCCGTGTGAAAAACAGGTATTTTCGAGATTCAGTCAACAAACTCTCAGTGATTGGCCTTGTGCTTCATTTATTGCCATTGAATACGCTTAAAACCATATAGCATGAATGATCTGAAGGTGAATTCAAAAATTTAAATAGAAAGACATATGAGAGGGACATAGTGCAAAGACATGAACGATTCCTCTTTGAGGCGAAACGAATGCTTCTTTCGCAATATAGAATGGGCCCTTAAAAATCGTCTGCCCACAAATATTGAACTGGCGAGTCAGGAGTGATTTATCGTGCTACTTGGAGATATGTCAAGTGTGCCTAACACTTCATCATCATATTAGAAAAAGGACAAAAGTTCAAGTCTACATAAAAACGTCTCACAAAATTAAAGAGAAAATTATGCCAAGAAGAGCTAGCAGATTTTGGCCAAGCTCCTCTTCGAATTTGCATCGTGTTTACTTTAATGAATATGTCTACGCCGACTCGTTATGGCTTTCCATGCCAAAAATACTCTCGAAGTGTTTACCAAATCAGCTGACCCTACTAAAAAATAATACGTCTAAAGTATTTTGAGGTTGCTTTTCTACCTAATAGAAAAAAAAACCTAAATCACTGGAAACTGTCGTAAGGTAGTGCAAAATTAAAATTAATTATTTTGAAAATTAAATATTTTGATGAACATACTTCTCAACCTAAATTTAAATGTCAAATTTTATGAACAATGAAAAATATCATCACTCAATTACTTGAGGTTTGTTCTCAATGATGACTGAGGCTTGGCACTCCCAAATTTAAAAATGTGGTAGGGTTGTTTTTACGAAGTAAGGAAAACGGGGAACATTTTAGTTGAAAAGTATCTTTAGTAGTATATAAGCAGTTATAATAAATTTGTAAATGCCAAAAGGTTCTGTGGGAAGAACTTATTTTCTACTAAATATTTCGTGAATTGATAAAGAGCTATGTTGGTTTGGTCATTCTTTCAGAATTTGTTTGAAGAATGCCGTACGTCAGAGTTTTATTCAAAAATTCACCATTTCAAAATTTGTTTCAAAAACTCCCTATCTGAACATAAGTTCAATGCATTTTGGCTTAATGAAAAGCATTCTGAGAGAAGGCGTTCTTCAACCTAATTCTGATATAGGGCGTTTTTCATACAAATGCTGAAATGGGGAATTTTTGAAAATATATTTAGAGATAGGACGATTTCGAACTGGCATCCGATATGGGGTGATACTCTACTCAGCAGCCGCAATGAACTGACAAAAAAACTTTATATTCGGCCTCGACGTTGACAGAAGAGTAGGGGCCAGTTAGTGGTGACTTAACCATAACCAGATAAAACAGCTGATCGAACCAACCTTATGGAAATCAATGTAATCGATTAATGGTTCCATACCTATCGCTAAAGCCATAACCATATCATAGCCAACCAATTGGTTTTTGGTTTTTCGGCATATCCATAACTTAGATATTTGAGTTGGAGAATTTATTAACTTTTTGTAGATTTTATTTATTGTTTCGGTTATGCTTTGACTAAGAGACTTATTTTTGTGGTATATGTTTGTAATTTTTGCGTTTTCCTCATTTTGAAAATTTCTCGTTTTAGGTTAAGAAACCAATAACTGATGCCAATTTGATATGGATAAGTAAAAATATGGTTATGACTATGGCGTTATGACTATGTCAACTTCAACTCGGGCTTTAAGCTTTTGTGCTGTCCCGCTGCACAGTCAGTATCGACCTCTTTCCTTTTCCGTTTAAGTATTCATGGAAGTGTTCCGGATAAATCGTTAATTTAGAATATTCCGAACACGTTCGTTTGATACTACCAAACGAGATCTGAATATTCCAAAAAACGATTCCACAAATTCTTAAATGGAGGCGAATATTCCCAACATGCTCAATGAGTGCATTCCGTTATGACATCTTCATTATTTACCAATGACATTTTTACGTGAATCGATTTACTAGTCGAGTTTTTGAAGTTGAACGATGAATTTTAAATTGGTTAAGGTTTCGTGTGTTCACAGGTTTACGAAAGTGCACGATTCCTTGGTGTCCGTACTTTTCATAAAATTATATATTTTCAGCCTCACTAATAGATCATGGCATAGTTAATAAATCATTATGAAATTTAAAAATTGTTCTAAGGAACTATTGAGTTTAGTACTTATCGGGTATTTGTAAACTGATTGCGTCCTATTTTTAATATTTTTTGATAAATCGCAAAGAAACAACACAGTTTACGGATGTCAATTCGATTTAGGAGTAAAATGTCTGCAATTGTCAAAAAATTTGTCAGTCGATCAATCAGTAATATCCCACTGAAAATTTCCAGCACTATCATAATTTAGGAAAAAATCTGTCGAAGCTGTCCAAGTTTATTTGATAGTTTATATTGTTAGCTTTTACGAAAAATTGCAAAATTTCATAATTTGCATTGTAGTTGCGTATTTCAATAAGAGAACGGGCCTCGGGGGATGGAAGGAGTACATCTTTAGATGCAATATGCTGCAGTTCAGCTAACAAGACCTTTTTCGCAGGCCTTTTGGAGCATAATATTATGAAGAAAGACGTTTGTTATCACCTCATATTGTCTATAATTTAACGTGGAAAAATTGGGCATATCCTAAATATCTCATTTAGAGTCACTGAGTCCATCCGGCTGTCCAATGCATGCATATTATAGTTTACATTTGTTCCACAAGAAATCGTGTATTGTGCTGCTACCATCAGCGGAGTCATATGGGGTAATCGTCACCATATTCTATAAATAATCGCCATAAAACCAAGCACCTGCCATCATCCACGAGTTTTGCGAAGCCTATTTTACATGCAAACGTCCATTTACTATACAAATAGAAAACAATAAAAGTATATTAATTTTTGTGTTTTTGAAATGGGACATTTGAATTTAGATCAAAAAGTATGCTAAAAAAAATCTAAATTTTTTCGTTTGCATTGCTTTACCGACACTTTCCACTGATTTAGGTTTTTCCTCAATTTAAGTAGCAATTAATACAAACTCTCACCCAGCCTTAAAAATCCATCTCCAAAGAAAAGAAAATAGAAAAAAAAACAATAAATATTCAGATTTGTTTTGGTTTCTTCTCAATATACATAAGTACTTTTTACTTTACTTATATACATAAATATAAGAGCTGGTAAAATAATCAGTAATGAAGACACCAATTACCAAGTATAGATGCATTTTATAAGTACTTAATGTTCAATATCCCCATTTCCAATCCTTTTTCAATTATTTGAAAATTTTCAAATTTTTGTGAGACTAACTAAATAAATAAATGTAAGGCGCAATAACCTCCGAAGAGATCTAAGGCCGAGCTTCTCTTCCAATTTGCGTCGTGCTCCTATTTTTTTCCCCCTACAAATTGGCGGGATGGGACCTACTTGTTTAATGCCGCCTACGAACGGCATCTGCAAGATAAGTTTTCACTGAGAGCTTTTCATGACAGAAATACACTCGGAGTACCTGCCAAACACTGCCGAGGGCGACCCCGCTTAGAAATAGTTTATGATGTTGCTTTTTCCGGGGCGTGAACCCAGGATCATCGGTGTGGTAGGCGGAGCACGCTACCATCACACCACGGCGGCCGCCAGACTAACTTAGTCATCGTTAAATAGCAAGAAAAATACATCATATTAAATCTTTTATGTTATTTCAGAATAAATAAGTACTTGGCGCGATATATGCAGGAGAGGAGATTTAGGCCGAGTTTCTCTCCCAATTTGCGTCGCGCTACTTTACTTTTTTTCTGGGACATGAACCCAGACCTTCGGTCTGTACGCAAAATTAGAGAAAAAATTAAACTATTTCAGAAAGGCTGAACATTGACACAGTCTCAGGAAATATAAAAGAAACCTAGAATTTCATGGTCAGACCGCTGAGTAGGGGGACATTCACGACCAGCACCTTTTATAGCTCAAGAGACCTTATGAAAAATGGGAACAAGTTAGTCTAAAAGCTCTTTCTTTCACATTAGGTAGCATTTCTGTAATAGGAATTGTATTCAGAAGCTCTACGTGCCACAATAGGTCGTTTCGGGATGATCGCGAGGTGCCGAATTTGGCGGTTTCGTGGAATTTATTTTCTTAAAGCTAAGAATGTGCGCAGTCCTAGGAAATATATTAAGCGAGAATTCGATGATCACTGTGAAAAAGTGTGAAAGTCGCAGTTTGCACCTCTTGATAGTCCAAAAGTCTCACTGTAGAACACATTTTTAAAGTGTATTTCTTTCAAGTGAATTGCATTTTAGTAACAGAAGGTCGGTTTGATGGTCTTCTTGGAGAGAGCTTTCATTAAATTTTTATGCGACCTCTTGGATTATAAAGAATAACTGGCCTAGTATTCAGGGTGTTCAATTCTCAAGTGTTACTAATGTGTATCTGTAAAGCGGCAAAACTTCGGTTTTTAATTCAATAAAAAAAATGTTATTTTTAAACTAAGGAAATAGAGTAAAATATACTCCTTAAAACCAGTTTAGTGTTCAATCTAATTATTTTATTGAACGGAAGATTTGGTTGCGTTTTCTAGGTCTCAAAATCATCAGAAATCCTTTACCTGAAATCCTTTGTCTCTTTTAGTTTACTAAATGCTAGCAATAATTGAAAATAATTGAAAGTATTTGTGATAATTGGTCAGGAATTAAAAAAAGAAATATTCATTGCCAAGTATGCCTAGACAGTAATTGAACTTTATAATTACATTTTTTAATTACGAAGTACTTGAAATTGACCATTAACCATTACCAAGAACATTCATTACTGCACAGCTCTAATACATATATATGTATCATAAAAATGTTTAAGAAGTATTTTCAAACCATAATGCAAAACAATAGATAAACTTAGTTTTCAATGGAATATCGTTATGTTGTTTAACCCCGCAAAGGCGTTTTATCTGCTTTACCTGTTCTGTGTTTCTCTAGTTTCATTATGTTCATATTTTATGAAATGACTGAGATGCGCTTGTTGTGTTGTTGTGTGTATATTTGATTGTATTTTATAAAACATGTAGGAATTAAAACGCCAAAATATGTATATGCTTTGGTTATGTTAATTCTTTAAATAAAAAGTTACTCCGAAAAGTCATCAGTATGAATGAAACCAAAGTATGTACAACGTTTAAAAACATATCAAGCTGGATGGGTGCTTCCTGCAAAAAATAAAATATTCTAAATTTTATTGGCGCAAAGTCATAGTCAAAACAAATACGTTTTTAAGTTATTTGCAAAAGTATATTTATTGAAATATCAAAAGAAAATTTAGAGAAAAATTAAACGGCGTTTAAAGAAATAACTATCCCATGATTCAATTACACGAAGTTCCGCATGTAGTTTTTTTTTAAATTGTGACACTCCGCACTCACGGTTGTTTTTAAGAAAAGTGGAGAAGGGGGAAAAATGAAATCCCCCTTTTCAAAAAGGCACAAATTCGACAAAAATCTCCTTTGAGACATGACGATTGATAAATCTTTAACCAAGGGCTCTTTTAGAGAATGTGGCCATAATAAACAACCTGTTAGTCACATTTGACACTGAGGGGAAGTAATGGTGTGTATAACGCGTCATAGATAAGTCCTAAGATAGATAGATGGACTGCGGTTTAGGAACTGAAAGCTTCTCTACAATTTTAGCTGTTGTTGTGAGCCCGGGTAGTATATGCCGAGCAGAAGTCCTGTCAAAGGCTTTCAAATCAATCTTTTTTTTTAATCCGAAAAAAATTTCTTTCGAATAGAGTTACATAATAACACACCTGAGCACTTCTTCGATTTTGAAATTTTCTTTTGTTTTTGTATTTTGTTGAACCGCATTATTACTGGAGTTGAATGTTGACATAATTTATTTATATACTGTAAAATATTAAATTTTTTGTTAAAATTTGACTTTTAAAAATTTTTCTTTAAAAAGTGGGTGTGTTCGTCATCCGATTTTGCAAATTTTTATTCAGCATACATATAGTAATAGGAGTAACGTTCCCGCCAAATTTCATCATGATATCTTCAACGACTGCCAAATTACGACCGGCAAAACTTTTAAATTACCTTCTTTTAAAAGTAGGCGCTGTCACGCCCATAGTCCAAAATTTTACTAATTTTCTATTTTGCGTCATAAGGTCAACCCGCGTACCAAGTTTTATCGCTTTATCCGTCTTTGGTAATGAATTATCACACTTTTTCGGTTTTTCGAAATTTTCGATATCGAAAAAGTGGGCGTGGTTGTAGTCCGATCCGGTTCATTTTAAATAGTGATTTGAGATGGGTGCCCAGGAACCCAAAGTGTACCCAATTAACATTTTTATACTCAGCTGAGCAGAGCTCACAGAGTATATTAATTTTGTTCGCATAACGGTAATCCGTAACGGCATAAACTAATCAAGAAAGATATAGACTTCTATATATAAAATTGATCTGGGGCGAAAAAAGAAATTCATTTAGCCATGCTCGTCCGTCCGTCCGTCTGTACTTTGACACGATAACTTGAGTAAATTTTGAGGTATCTTGATGAAATTTGGTTTGTAGGTTCCTGGGTACCCATCTCAGATCGCTATTTAAAATGAAAAAAATCGGACTAAAAGAACGCCCACTGTTTCGATATTGACAATTTCGAAAAACCGATAAAGTGCGATAATTCATTACCAAAGACGGATAAAGCGATGAAACTTGGTAGGTTGGTTGGCCTTATGACGCAAAATAGAAAATTAGTAAAATTTTGGACAATTTTTTTTTGAAATCTTAAATGAGCCCAAGGCCTATTGAAAAAATAAAACACAATGTTTTTCTATTGTATTTTACATATATTCGTCGATATTTCGTTTTTATTCTAAAACCATCATCAGGACTAGGGAACACTAAACAGATGTGTAAGTTGTGTTTAGTGTTAAATTTATATACCTATATGCAAGAAATATTTTGATAACTAATTGTACCTGTTTTTTCTGTTTTCTTCTGTTTTGTGTTTCCTAGTCCTGATGATGGTTTTAGAATAAAAACGAAATATCGACGAGCCTTGAGCTCATTAAGGACTTCAAAAATATTTACCTATAAGGCTAATAAAATTCATCAAACATTTTTGGACAATGGGTGTGGCACCGCCCACTTTTAAAAGAAGGTAATTTAAAAGTTTTGCGAGTCGCAATTTGGCAGTCGTTGAGGATATCATGATGAAATTTGGCAGGAATGTTACCTCTATTACTGTATGTGTTCCACTAGCAAACACGCCACTTAAAAAAAAAGTTTTTAAGTCAAATTTTTATCAAAAAACTGAATATCTTTACAGCATATAAGTAAATTATGCCAAAATTAAACTCCAGTAATATTATGGTGCAACAAAATACAAAAATAAAAGAAAATTTGAAAATGGGCGATTTCAAAATGGGCGTAACTCCGCCCTTTTAAATTTATTTTGTCTAGAATACTTTTAATGCCATAAATCGAACAAAAATTGACCAATCCTTGTGAAATTTGGTAACGGCATAGCTTCTATGACGGTAACTGTTTTCCGTGAAAATGGGCGACATCGGTTGAAGCCACGCCCAGTTTTTATACACAGTCGACCGTCTGTCCTTCCGCTCGGCCCGTTAACATGATAACTTGAGCAAAAATCGATATGTCTTTATTAACTTAGTTCACGTACTTATCTGAACTCTCTTTATATTGGTATTAAAAATGGGCGAAATCCGACTATGACCACGCCCACTTTTTCGATATCGAAATTACGAAAAATGAAAAAATGCCATAATTCAATCCTAAATATGAAAAAAAGGATGAAACATGGTAATTGGATTGGTTTATTGACGCAAAATATAACTTTAGAAAAAACTTTGTAAAATGGATGTGACACCTACCATATTAAGTAGAAGAAAATGAAAAAATTCTGCAGGGCGAAATCAAAAGCCCTTGGAATATTGGCAGGAATACTGTTCGTGGTATTACATATATAAATAAACGAGCGGTACCCGACTGATGATGTTCTGGGTCACCCTGGTCCACATTTTGTTCGATATCTCGAAAACGGCTTCACATATACAACTAAGGGCCACTCCCTTTTAAAACCCTCATTAATACCTTTAAGTTGATGCCCATATCGTACAAACACATTATAGAGTGACCCCTGGTCCACCTTTATGGCAATATTTCGAAAAGGCGTCCAGCTATAGAACTAAGGCCCACTTCCTTTTAAATAATTATGAACACCTTTCATTTGATTCCCATATCGTACAAACAAATTCTAGAGTCACCCCTGGTCCACTTTTATGGCTAAATCTCGAGAAAGCGTCCACCTATAGAACTAAGGCCCACTCCCTTTTAAAATACTCATTAACACTTTTCATTTGATTCCCATATCGTACAAACAAATTCTAGAGTCACCCCTGGTCCACCTTTATGACGATATCTCGAAAAGGCGTCCACCTATAGAACTAAGGCCCACTCCCTTTTAAAATACTCATTAACACCTTTCATTTGATTCCCATTTCGTACAAACGTATTCTGGAGTCACCCCTGGTCCACCTTTATGGCGATATCCCGAAATGGCGTGTACCTAAAGAACTATGGCCCACTCCCTTTTAAAATACTCTTTAATACCTTTCATTTGATACCCGTGTCATACAAACACATTCCAGGGTTACCATTGGTTCATTTTCCTACATGGTGATTTTCCCTTATTTTGTCTCCATAGCTCTCAGCTGAGTATATAATGTTCGGTTACACCCGAACTTAGCCTTCGTTACTTGTTTTTCTGAAAAATAAAACTTTCAGTAACGTTTTAAAGTTTCGATCATTATTCAGAAAGGAGTTTGAAAAGAAACAACACTTTTCATTTGTAGGAAATACTTGGGATTTTGGAATGTGAAAAGCACAGAGATCTAAGGCTACATGGGTAACCTTTAATAATTAAACCATGCCTTGATCTATGGGTATCAGTATTATCAGGTACCAGATCGAAAAAGCCCATCAAGCTACTAGGCTTTGCACAGTTAAAAAGCCCGCAACAAAATCGATGGTGCAATCATCAATCAATACCAAAATTATCGATGTCTCTAGAAAGTCCAAATGTCAACTGGGACCATCATATTGGGCATAAAGAACTCAAACAGATTTCCGCGTGATCATAATTTGGAGGCTGATCGGAACAATGACCGATGAGCAGAGTGAGTTTAAGTTATAGAGGTAACACTCTTTCTCATTCCTAAGCGGTTATGGCGATTCCTAATTCTAAAAGGTGGACCGTACCGTCGGACTATGAAAAAATAAAAATTGTTATATTTCGGTTGGAAAAGAACACTGGCGAAGGAATTATGCACTACTTGACAATGTATTTAAATATGGGAGATAAGCAGTTGGCTAGAATCGTGCATTAACACGTTTGCTAAAGGTAATCGCACGACCGCATGGCTCCTGTATTCACTGCAATCCACAGGAAATGGGAAATGCGATCAAAGGCTTTGTGCCCACAACACCTTTATTTAGCAACACTATTTTGAACAAAAAAATATTCAAATTATTTTTCCTATTAACAAAGGAAGAAAACACTTATGGTTCATATAAATTATTAAGCAACGTAAAAAAAACGTGGACTTATAATTATTATTAAAAAAAATACTTGTAGTTTCATTAAAAAATTATTACAAAGCAACGTTTTTGATGTATTTTTGAATTCGGGCAACGTTTTCAATTTTAATCGTTAGAAAAGTATCGAGCTATTTCTGGGTCGGAACCGTGCTCTCTCTAAAAGTCTCTCATCATACTTGGTCTGATGCATGCTGCCATCCTAATAGAAAACGTGGGTATCTATGTACATTTCAACTGAAACTGAGATATTGAACATAACGTATTTTCATCTGTACTTTTCAACATATGTGGTTTTTTAATTGAAAATTAAAGACTATTTTTGATATGATCTTTCTATTCATGCGAAAAAAGCTACATTCAATTTTGTATGTAGATACATCTTTAGGGAAAGTAGTTATATCTGCCTAGATACGTGATTTTTGATAAACCAACATGCTGCCATTCCACTCGATTTCCTATTAAAAGTATGGATACTGCATACCCACATTTTCAAGGAATTGTAAAAAAACATGTATAGATACTGTAACAATGCGAATTTAAACTAACTAAAGCTTAACATTTATTGGCAGTTTGGAAAGAATTTTTGCACGCATCAATCCGCATTTTCAAGACGACTTTGCCCATGTAAATATCTTATTTTCGATAGAAAATGTAGATAACCAGATTCTTCATTAGCACGGCAGTATGGCTGGAAATGTTTAGATTGGTTTTGCCTTGGAGTATTCAAGAGAAAAATTCTCTTTCAGTCTATATGAGGACCTGACAGGCCGGCTAGTTCAAACTCCGTGAGGCCGGGGCCGATAATCGAAGGAGATGTAAAGATGAGCTGCATGAGTTTTACGCAGATATGAAGATAGTGAAACGAATAAAAAGCCCAAAGGCCTCACTGGAGAGATCATGTTATGCGACGCAAAGGAGATTTGATCCCTCATGTTGCTCAGCTGTCACGAAACAGGGATATCTGGTGTGACTTGTTACGCAGCGGCAAAAAGCGCAAACGCTCGTAAGTATTGAGTCACTTAGATGGTTTTTAAAATAATTGCTTTGGTCATTCCCTACTGTATCGCAATTAGAAGAAGCTTCCTTCATTTAAGTAGGATACACCACCCCATCCACCCCGTCTCAAAAATTTCAAATGTTCATCCATTGGAACTGGAATGTGTTCCACAATTAAAATGTAGCACAAATACGTATATACAATTAATCTGACAAAAGGTAAAAAATGATATCATCATTTATTCTCAGACAAATATATTTTTAAAAACCCCCACCACCGAAATAATGAGAGGGAAAAAAGCATTAACAGCAGTAGGCATTCCCAACAGTACTGAATTTACCCTGCGCAAAAATGAGGTACAGTCACTGATAAAGGTTTATGACTATCTCCGAACTGGTGCAAATTGTATGCACAGCGGGACAGTTGTTAGCCACACTTGTTTACGTAGCGCTGAAGTCTAAGCTCAATAGTGAAGAACACAATTTTATTTTGCATTTTTATCTTGATTATTGCAATAGCTTTCAAGCAATTTTCTCGAGTCGAGATTACACTAGTCATATGACTTGCCAACAAATATTTCTCTTACGTTATCGACTTTGTTTGCTGGGAAATAAACAATATGTGGCATGCCGAAGTCGAAATGGCAACCATTATCAAAATATTAAGTATGTAAGAACCTCCTCTACCCTTGATTTTGCATATGTTTCGAAGAGGCATAAAATGAGGAGTGAGTACAATTGTGTAGCCGATGTTTGACCGGCACAACGAGCTTGGGGGAAATGCTTAATGATCTGTAATCAGCTTAAAAAAATTACTGGCGAATTTGTAAACCAAAAGGGTCAAATTATAAAAAGACACGCATGTAACCAGCGGTCAGTGTGCGTGCATAAAAATTTCCACACATATTAATATATATGTAAATGTCTGTTATAATTTCGAGGAAAGCCATGTATGTGTGTATGTTTACGCATATCAGGGTGTAACATGTGTAGGCGAAATGTTACAGTCAAATTTGACAAAAACCAACAAGTTTTTGATTTTCATTTTATTTTCATACCCTCACTAGGGTAGGCACCTTGCCGTTGGTGTGAGGGCTTAGCCGAACTCCATAGCGCCCGACTATGAGGCGGAGCTGTTTAGGACTGACATCTACGCCGTTTCGCCTCATAGGAGGGCGGCGGGATGTCGGTGACCAAGAACTGCCAACCCCCTAATCCAGGGTGTTATGCGGACCGTGCCTATTGGACGATTTGCAGCCAGGGAATAAATTCGGCTGTATTCGAACGGAGCCTTCCCGATACCGGGCCATCTCGGGAAGTATTTATGGCCTTACCGCAGTAAGGGGCGCTGCTGTGGCGGACGGTTCTTTCCCCGTATATAATACTGGACCGCTGAGCCCGCCTTGTCGGGCAGGTGGTCGTACGACCAAGATGAACAACTCATTACCTGAATGTAATAAGGAGGATGTAAAGAGGAGGACTGAGTCGCAATCCAAGGACGACAAATACGAATTAAGCGATGCGTCGGACTCGGGGAGCGAGAGTAGTGCTGATTCAATGAACTCCGTGTTGGAGAAGCACACAAATGAAAACGGAGTAGAAGAGTGGAGAAGGGTACGGAGCAGAGGAAGTAAAAGAGCTCTCTCGCAGTACCGTGCAGCACTAAGAATTGTACAACGCTTGGGAGCAGTGGTCGACCCAACAGAAGTGGAGATCGAGCGCTTGGAATGGGCCCATGAAGCGGTAGAAGTAGGTCGAAGGCAGTTCAAAAGGTTTGCTGCGAGAAACCCTCGGTTCTGCAACCGGTACGAGGAGGAAGAAGCGTCGAATGGCAGAATGAAGAGGCAACGTTCGGCAGAAGGCGACAAGCCTGCTTTCAAGAGGCAGAAAGGACCCAGTCCTAGAGCCGCGAGGCAGGGCAGTCGCATAGACAAGACAAGTAGGCCCAAAGCTGTAAGACAGATGGGTTCCAATAGCGAGGTAGCAACTACCTCGAAAGCTGCCAGTCAGAGGGAAGTTCCAACTACGGAAGTAGGAGATAAGCCAAAGGGAGATAACGCTAAGACTCCGGCTTTCTCGGAGGCGCTAAAGAGAGTTAACGCGAAGACTTCGGTGTTCTCGGAGGTTCCAAAGGAGATAACACTAAGACTCCTGCTTTTCCCGAGAAGATGAGTGATGTGGCAAAGCAGTCACTGACTGTGGCGCTGGTTGATCGTAGGAGTCCGTTCGGACAAATGACTACTGAAAGGCGGAGATCTGTGGAAAGGGAGCTTATTAGCTTAATGCTTAAGATGATGCGGGAACAACCAAGTAAGCCCCTTCCAACCTTTGATTCGGGGGATGGTATAATGGTGTGAAGATGATAGCGTGCGACAACATCGCGAGCTTGCGGTGGCTGGAGGAAGTCGTTCAAAACCTCCAAAGGCAAGGCACGAACGCGCGGTTTGAGGTGGTGGATAAAGCGCAAATCCCCACGGTACCAAAAGTTAAGGTATGGATACCATGCGTGATGAAGTCGGAGGATACACTGCGACTTCTGCAGAATCAGAATCCGAACATACCGACACAGGATTGGAAGGTACTTACTGTATCTCGGCCTACCGCGGATGGTCAATTCTACATCTTCCAAATAAACAAGCAGGCGGAGAATATTTTGTACACGCAGCTTGGCAAAATGTCCTTTGGCACTGGCAAAATTTACATGCGACTCAGGAAAAGAAGTCCCGAGGATAAAAATCCTAACACGCTGGAAGTGGGCGAAGTCGAAAAGGACCTCAGAAGCCTAAGGGAAAAAAGACAGGTGGAGGTCCCCGACGTCACCACGAACGTGCTAGAAGAGGGCCAACCGCTAAATGGTGCTGTGACTCGCACAGAGGAACACACGGCACAACATTCACGAGGGGCTGAAGGGGGCCTCGAATACTCTAAACCAAAAGGGCAAGAGGAGGACGACGACGTCAAGACGAAGGTGCTGGAGGGGGACAAACAGCCCAATGGTGCTGCGAGTCCTACAGATAAACCTCCAACACAGTAAAGTGGCGTCGAGCGAACTCCTCCTAACCCTTGAGGAGGGTTCGTTTGACGTGGCGCTGATCCAGGAGCCGTGGCTCTCATCGGGAGGAAAGGTTTCTGGACTTAGCGCGCGCGGGTTTGGCGTTTACTACGCACAAACGGAAGGACAGGGTGCGAGCTGTAGTAATGGTAAGGAAACAGCTGCATTCATATATGCTGCCTAATTACACCACCGAGGATCTCGTAGCGGTGGCCGTTGAGCAAAAGAATAAGCAGGCATTTATCCTGGCGTCCTGCTACATGGCCCATGCTGCGGAGGTTCCACCGATGGAGTGCAAAAGGCTAGTACAGGAGGAAGGGCGCAAAGGGCGGTTGGTCATAGGCGCAGATGCAAATGCGCACCACAATGCGTGGGGAGGAGCAGATACGAACGAGAGAGGCGAATCTATATTTTGTTACATCCTGCAAACCAATTTGCAGATAGCCAACAGGGGAAATGTTCCTACATACATTGGTCCAACATCCAGCAATGTTCTGGATATTACATTGAGCTCCGAGCGTGATATATCAAGGTATGATTGGATGGTTCTCGATAGACCATCCTTCTCCGACCATGCGTATATAAGCTTCAGCATCCCACTAAAGAGGGTAGAGAAGGGAGGAACCTTTAGAAACCCTAGGGCAACGAATTGGACTAAATTCCAGAAACATGTAGAAACGAAACTGGGACAACCCAAAGAGGTTGCTAATGTAGAGGAACTGGAGGAGTCGAATGAATTCCTAACAAGGACGCTTATGACTGCGTATAACAAAGCTTGCCCTCTAAGAAGATTCAGAGGAAAAGCAAAGCCGCCATGGTGGAGCAATGAGCTGAGTCTTCTAAGAAGACAGGTAAAGAAATGTTTAAACTCGCAAAGACCGCGGAAAGCGAAGCGTGTCGGGACGAGTAAAGGGATCTACTGAGGATCTACAAGCGTGAAATTACCAGGGCGAAGAGAAACTCATGGAAAAGTTTCTGTACGGACATAGAGCGCTCCAGTGAAACAGCACGGTTGAAAAAAGTCCTAGCAAAGGGAAACATAGTCCAGGGACTAATAAAGAAAGAGAACGGGGAATGGTCACGTGATAGTGAGGAATCCCTTGAGGTGCTTCACGATACACATTTCCCATCGGGAGACGGTTTAGAAGAACCAGCAGACATCACTCACACTTCGATCACGGAGCTAGTGGTGCCGGGCTTGGTGACCGATACCAAGATCGAGTGGGCAGTGAAGACGTTTTCTAAGTTTAAATCGCCGGGCCCAGATGGTATATTCCCGGCCATGCTACAAGTCTCAAGTAGGGCGGTCGTGGAATGGCTTAAAATAATATTCGATGGGTGCATAAGACTGAATCATGTACCGCACTCTTGGAGAACTGCTCGTGTAGCTTTTCTACCAAAGGCGGGGAAGATCGGTCACGTGTATCCCAAAGACTATAGACCCATTAGCTTAACATCATTTCTGCTCAAAACCTTTGAGAGGCTGATAGATGTGTACATAAAGTCCAACGTGGATGAAAAGCTGCTCTCCACAACACAGCATACGTACACCAAAGGCAAGTCGGTAGACACCGCATTGCATAGGGTGGTAATAAGCATAGAGAAATCCCTGGAATATAAGGAGTATGCTCTAGGAGTCTTCTTGGACATTGCCGGGGCTTTCAATAATGTTGCAAATGGGCGATTATGGATGGTCTTAATTACATTAAAGTACATCCTGCCTTAATCAGATGGATCGGCTGCATGTTAAATTGCAGAAAGATTACATCACAATGGGGATTGTACGAGGCCACGAAATCAGTGGACCGGGGCACGCCGCAGGGAGGGGTGCTATCACCTCTGCTGTGGACACTGGTCATCAACCAACTGCTCAGGCAATTCGATGAGGGACCCGTAAAACTTACGGCTTACGCAGATGACGTTGCAATTGTCATAAGTGGAAAATGCCTTCCAACGATTAGTTTCTTTGATGGATCGGGCGCTTCGGGATATTCATACCTGGGCATCTAATGTCGGGCTGAAAGTCAATGCGGAGAAGACGGATATGGTCTTGTTTACAAAGAGGTACAAGGTCCCAAATTGGACCAGGCCTAAGTTAGGAGCGGTGACCTTACAGGAGAAACCTTGCACAAAATATCTAGGAATCATCCTAGACAGTAAGCTGTCATGGGAGCTCAACGTGGAGGAGAGGGTCAAGAAGGCCTCAACGGCACTCTATGCATGTAAAAGAATGCTGGGGTGTACGTGGGGCCTATCGCCCTCTCTTTCTCATTGGGTTTTTACAGCGATTGTAAGCCCTATTCTATACTATGGAGTTCTTGTTTGGTGGAAAGCCACACAAAAAACAACATACCTCAAAAAATTAGAAGGGGTATGCAGACTATCGATGATTTGCATTACGGGAGCCCTGAAAACAACCCCGACGGCTGCACTGTATGCCATTCTGCACATTCCACCTGTAGACCTGGTAGCAAAGAACAAAGCGTTAACGACCGCAACCAGGCTCGATGCTTCGGGGCAGCTTGAGCGCCGACCATATGGCCATAGTAGTTAGCGTCCTCAGTCACAAGACGAACAGACTACATGATTCCCTACCTGCACTTTGAGGGAGATCTTAAGGCCACAATAGAGGTGGACGGTTGGCGTAAGGGTGCGCAAATGGCGGACGAGGCGATACATGTGTACACCGATGGTTCCAAAATAGTGGAAGGAGTAGGGTCTGCGGTATACTGCGCTGATCCGGAATTAAGCAGATCCTACAGGCTGCCGGATTACTGTAGCGTTTTCCAAGCGGAAATATTAGCCGTAACCAAAGCAGTAGAAACCCTGGAAGAGAATAGCTTAAGCTGCAACCGTGTTAACTTTTATATTGACAGTCAAGCAGCAATTAAGGCAATAATCTCGCATAGCACAGCATCTAAATGCGTGTTAGAGTGTAAGCAGTCTCTGGAGAGAATCGGGACAGGGAGAAGCATACATCTATATTGGGTCCCAGGGCATATGGGAATAGATGGGAATGAAAAAGCGGACGAATTAGCTAAAAAGGGCGCATCCCTTGAAGCTTGCTCCGTAGACGTCCCAATTAGATTGGGCGAGATTAAGCGAAGGCGAGAGGTGCACATGATCGACCAAGCAGAAAAGGCGTGGGTTCAAGCGCGGGGCTGTAAAGTGTCGAAGATTATGTGTAGGTCTTACAACCTTAGACTAACACAGTTGCTTCTATCATTAAAAAGAGAGGACTGTAGACTCATGACGGGTATTCTGACTGGACACTGCCTTCTGGCGTCACATCCCTTTAAATTAGGCTTGGTCAGTGATAGCAGGTGTAGGAAGTGCGGGTTGGAGGAGGAAACGATCGAGCACGTTCTGTGCTCGTGCCCTGCACTTGCAAGGCTAAGACTCCAGCTATTAGAGTGATACAGCTGTTAGATCTAGAAGCAGCAAGTGGCTTAAGTCCTAGGAAGCTTCTAGTATTTGCCAAGAGGACGGAGTTATTTTATAAATAGGTCCTGGTTTTTGATAGGGTTTTTCAGTTTGGTCGTTAAAACAAACTTCTGGTAACACTACGGACTCAATCAGTCTATGTGAGGTCCTCATGGACCGGCCAGTTCAACCTACCTACCATTTTATTTGGTTTTCAATTTTGTGTATGCAAATAAATAGCTCTTGTCCATTCAATTCAAGTAACATATAGATCAGAGTGCGATGATCCATGGTGAAGGTTAGTAGTTAGGTTAGGTTAGGTGGTAGCTGCCCTGGTAGGGGAAGCTCACTTAGACAGCATGAATGAAGTCCGTTGTAAATGTAAGTAGTGGTGGGCTCAAAGCTATTCACGCTGATGTTGGCGGCACAAGAATTGTACCCTCCTTCTCAAATATGAATCGCAACCTGCATATATTTCTAAGTCAAGTGGACTTATTGGCCTAAAATAAATTATGAAGACGTGCCAACATCACAGTATTCAATTCGAGATTGTGGCAAAAGTCCATGTGCATGCCCGGAGAAAAGCCTAATACAACGGAGCTGCACATTTTCTTGTACTACCATCTTCGGATCGCTTCCCAAGGCAGTCGGTTCCATGTACCGGAGCGACTCGGGATTTTTCCCGACCAAGGACTGTCATTTCAGTGTAACCCCATTTAATTTGTTGCGTCCCTCCCACAAATTGTCATCCTCCCAGCAGCTCCTTGCAGCGGGACTGCTCCATATTCTCTTGCTCCGGGAAGGTATCGACTCCAATCCGGGTTCGTCTCCTGACCCGGGTCCTGAGAAATGGTTTTGCTGCATCTACCGGAAAAGAATCTTTTTAGGACGGTCATACTCTGTTCAGTGTGTCTCGTGTAAGGGATGGTTGCATCGGACAGCTTGTTCTGGGCTTGATCCCAAAACCCGACGTCCACATAACTTTTATAAATCTTTTGTGGCTCCTTGCTGTTCACGTCCAAGGGCGTCCCGTAGTCTACGCCTTAGGGCCACTACCTTCCAGCAGCCCAGCTGCTCAGCAAGCCACAACTAGTACCCGCTGCTGCTCGCGCCCCGCGGCGCCAACAACTCTAATAGCTGCTACCACTCATAACTACTATCTTCGTAGTAGAGTCGGTAGCATGCTGGGCATCAGCCCCTGCCCCCGTTTTCTCCCTCACTCGTTTCCGGCAGCAATCGTGTAGGTCAGGGAAACAGACTCTTAGTCCCTACCCCGTTTGCACCGTTTGCCAGCACAGAATATATATGTTTGCGACATCCGTCCAATGCAGCTCCTGCCTTGGGCGGTGCCACTTTCCTAGATGTTCTGGTCTCCGCGACGGCAACCCCCCGACGGTTTCATTGCACCATGTTGCCAGATCGCAAACCCCAATCTACCGGGTACCCCAATGCTTGCCCAAGTACGCCCAGTCCCAGGACCAGACAGCAGTTGCGTCCTGGCCTTCCTCAACCCAGGCGTAGTCACCCGTCACTTAATCCCAGAGTGGCGACGTCTCCCCCTATGCACTTCAGAATTCTGCAGTAAACTGTAATGGATAACTGGGAAGATCACGGAGATAGTCGATTTCATGAAGCGGCACAACATCCGCATTGCTGCGATTCAAGAGACTAAACTCACAGCAAGATCAGCACTGCAAACCTGTTCTGGGTATAATGTCCACAGAAAAGATTGCATGAGCGGAAATGGAGGCGGCCTCGCGTTTATCATACACCACTCTGTGCAATATCATATATTTGATCCTGGCATCGACCGCAGGGACAATGTTTAGAACGTCAAGGCCTATCTGTCCGGTCACGCGATGCAAACCTAGAAATCATCAACATCTACATCCCTCCTGCCACCTGTTGCCCCAGTGGATACCGCCCTAATATTAGCGCCTTACTCACTGGCAACAATCGCATTATCTTAGGCGACTTTAATGCCCATCACGATCTATGGCATTCAACCTTGCGGGCGGAGAGTAGGGGTGAGATGTTGGCGGATCAAACTAGAAGAAACGACGTTCTGCACAATAAACGGAGACGCCCACACACGTATGCTAGGAAGATATCACAGTTCGCCAGATATCTCAATCGTGAGCGCAGAACTCGTAAACTGCGTCAACTGGCAGCCGATGGTAACATTGGCATCCGACCACCTGCCTATACTTATTTCGCTCGAGCGTACCGCCGACTTCATCGTCAACGAAAAACGCACTTTCATAAACTTCAAAAAAGGAAAGTGGGAAGAATATAAATCTTATACAGACAAACTCTTTGCTGCCCTCCCTATCCCGACTGATGCCCGCCAAGGGGAGCGTGCCTTCCGCAAGGTCATTGAATCCGCCTCGGCACGTTTCATTTCCGCCGGGAGAATTCCCGAAATCTGGCCCACTTCCCGGCGGAGGCCGCAAACTTAGCGAGAGAATGTGACCTTATAAGACAGCTTAATCCAGGCGACCCCCAAATAAGGGATATAAACCAACGCATCAGATTGCTTGTGGATCAACACAAGCAGGCGAAATGGGTGGAGCACCTAAGAGGTTGTAACCTCTCTGCCGGTGTGGGTAAACTTTGGTCCACCGTAAAGTCCCTATCGAATCCGTCTAAGCACAATGACAAAGTTTTCATCGCCTTCGGCGATAAAGTGCTGTCGGATTCGAACAAATGCGCGAGCGCTTTCTGCCGTCAATATGTAATGCATTCTACGGTCGACAAAGATAGACGGAGGGCCAACAGACACGCACATAAACATAAATTCAGCGCGTCACCAATTGCCATCACCGCCAGAGAGGTTGAAGATGCCATTGGTCACGCTAAACCATCCAAAGCAGTGGGCCCAGACGGCATAGCCATGTTGATGCTTAAAAGCCTAGGGAAAGAGGGTTTCAAATACTTAGCACATGTCTTCAACCTGTCTTTTTCCACCTTTGTCATACCTGAAAAATGGAAAATGGCCAAGGTGGTCGCGCTACTAAAGCCTGGGAAACCAGCTAACATAGGAGAGTCGTATCGTCCGATATCTCTCCTATCGCCAGTAGCAAAGACGCTTGAAGCCATTTTTCTCCCCTACTTCCAAGCAAATTTGCAGCTAGCCTCTCATCAGCATGGCTTCAGAAAACTCCATAGCACCACCACCCCGCTAAATGCCATCAGCACCCAGATAAATTGCGGTTTAAATCAAAACCCCCACCATAGAACAGTACTCGTTGCGCTAGACCTATCAAAAGCTTTTGATACGATCAACCATGGCACGTTACTACAAGACCTGGAAGGTCTACCCTTCCCCCATGTCTTAAAAGGTGGACCACAAATTATCTGGGTGGTCGGCAGGCATCGGTGCAATTTAGAAACGAAACATCAAAACCAAGAAGAATTAAACAAGGGGTGCCACAGGGTGGTGTCCTATCCCCTCTTTTGTTTAATTTCTACATATCTAAGCTACCTTCACCACGAGAAGGAGTCACTATCGTTTCATACGCCGACGACTGCACAATAATCGCCACAGGCCCAGGCCCACAGATCGATGAGCTATGCAACAGAATAAAGCGGCTACCTCCCTGATCTCTCCAGTTTTTTTCGCCTCGCGAAACCTGGCATTATCACCGACTAAATCTTCCGCGACCTTATTTACAACATGGGCGTCCCAAATGTCGACCATTTTGAACATCCACGTCGATGGCACTACGCTACCGACTGTCCTACATCCCAAAATCTTGGGTGTGGCGTTTGATCAGGATCTACATTTTGGTGAGCACGCAGCCGCAATTGTTCCGAAAATCCAGAGCCGTAATAAAATCCCCAAATCCCTTGCTGGCAGTACCTGGGGAAAAGATAAAGAAACGCTCATTACTACATACAAAGCAATTGGCCAGCCGTTTACGTGCTACGCGTCACCCATATGGTCACCAAGCCTAAAAATTACCCACTGGAAGAAGCTACAGGCCTGCCAAAATACTGCTCTCAGAATCGCCACGGGCTGCCTTCTTATGTCCCCAGAACACCATCTACATAATGAGGCGAGAATACTCCCCATCAGGGAGAGAAATGATATGCTAACCAAACAGTTTCCTGTTGAATACCCAGAAACCTGGGCATCCAAACAGACATCTGATTGATGAGCAAACACCGCCTGGGGGCTTAAGGAGTCATCTCCGTAAGCATTTTGAGGAAATATGGCACCTGAGAACTCAGCCGTACGAAGCAAAAGAACACAAGCAGGTCCTTGGTGAACTCCATGAATAGGCGTCGGACCTTTATGTCAGGAATTGCCCGGTGAATCCAGTACTGAAAGAAAAGTACCCAAAACTTGTGGAAGAGGAACTCATACTCCCCAGGGAAAACGCGTGTCACTCTTGCTCAACTTCGTTCTGGATACTGTAACAGGTTAAACTCTTACCTATCCAGAATCAACTCCGAAATACAAAATGTATGCCCCGCTTGGAATGTGTCCCCACATGACACCAACCATCTCTTTAATTGTATGTGGAACCAACGCCTCTAACACCCCTTTCATTATGGTCCACCCCTGTTGAAACAGCAAGTTTCCTTGGACTCCCGTTAGAGGATATTGATGACAATTTGTGATCGGTCGCGGCTGTTAGGTGGGGCGAAGCACTGCTACAACAACAACAAAAACCATCTTCGATGGGTACATACCGGTGACCCTCCTTGACCTCTGTTCTGTTTAGCATGCATAAGTATTGAAAAAACTTCAAATTATCACATTTAGTTTTAGGTGCCTAAAATTTAGGCGAACTCACACCCAGCCTGAATTCGGAAAAATTAACATCAAATCGACGTTGTTTTATGAAGTACTCCTATTCAATATCTGTCTTTAAAAGCTTCTCGGCATAATATCCTCTGCTTTGCATAAACCTTTTAAAGGCGGTATAACACATGTCAATCCTACCTTCTTGTAAGAAATAATTCAAAATTTGAAAGATAATCTAAATCTCCTCGGAGGTATATCAGACCATGTTATTATTTCCTTAGTGATAAATATAGGTATTTTGTATTGCTTATAAGTTTTTTAATGAAATACCCACAAAAATCCATATTTTTCTTCTTAACTGCCACTTAACTGTTCAGACGATTTTGGCTGTTGCATAAGAAGTCACGCCAGCATTTCCTATTTCGCCTTCTCTGACCCCAATCGGAAGCTGTAATGAAGATCAACTTTAAATAAATAGAAAGTGTTCCCCCCGTTTCCCTGTCTATATTAACTCAGTGGAGGTCTCCCCTTTCGATTTTTTCCAAGTGCGGGTCGCGCTAGAAATACTTTCTTGGCCACAGCGTCTGTATACACAGACACACAACACAACATGACCTAGCCAACCAATCCTTTGGGCTTTTATGCGCTGCATTATCTTCATATATGCGTGAAGCTCATAACTTAAAATTTTCGAAAAACTTTGCCTCGAATACTCCAAGGATCACATCATCTTGTGTCGACACGGTCCTATAATTCCTAGTCACACATTAAGACAGGTAGGATGAGAGACTTTTAAACGCAATTATTATTCGTCGAGGGAGGACTTTACTTTTCAATACCTACTCAGATCAAAGTAGCACTCGCCATATATGAGGCCTCGTTTGGTTTCAAATGGCTTTGGAGTGTCTTACCAGATCCTTACGGACCTGGTGGTGTTACTCAAAGTCATTTGGCAAAGCCTTGTTTGCTTTGCAAGGAACTTAAATGCAGATATGGCAACATTCAAACAATTCCTGTTCGCGATATCAAAAACTGATTTAAAGACGACAAAAATATGGCACGTGTCTATTCATGTGTCGTGATAGAGATATACGCCGCCGCCATCGCCGATTTTGGTCATTTTTCGCACGCCGCCGCCGAATTTCAAAAATATCGGCGCGGCGGCGGCGTGGTCCGGCGCGTTACTATATTTTCTCGTTTAAGACTGTTTAGGCCATTTATTGTTTATGTCGAAAATTGGTAGGATATGGTCGAAAGTGGTATCAACGGATGCGCATCACTGCCTGTTATAAGAAATTAATTGCGAAATTTAACTCCTTCTTACTGTTCAAAATATATTGAAAAAAAAACCGGCGTTTTTCGATGTCAGCTTAACACGGACTTTGCATCGCCCAATTACCAAGTTATTAAACAAAGACTGAAGAAAAGTTATATAATAAATTTATATGCTCAATTTGCATATTCCTAAGCTACTTGAATCGCTTATTACAAAACAACTTGCTTTTAGAATATCTTAACTAGTTGACTTTTCACAACATGGATTTTGCAAGGGTAAGCCTACGGTGTCCAACTTGCTTGAGGTTAGAATCTTTGTATACAAAAGTTTAAGACTAATTGTGAAGTTGATATTATTTATACTGATTTAGTAAGGCCTTTGATAAAGTTTCCTCATTCCATACTTTTATTCAAACTTGATCGGTTAGGATTTCCTCCATTGTTCCTCTCTTGGGTTTCTTCTTA